>PVJO010004856.1:0-104728 GCA_004026905.1 Hystrix cristata
CTTGATTTCCAACACAGATCAGGCCAAAAGCCCTCATTAGTAACAATGCCACCATCCCAACCCCAGACTGCACTGAAATTTTTCTGCCACCCAGGCAATAGATCCAAACACAAGCAAAATGCAGACCAACCTCTGCCAAAGCATGCATATACTGCCTGGGATCCAGCAGCCAACACGGTCTTTCTGAACAGAGGCCTCCTAGCCTCATCCTAACAGGCAGCATTTCTGTCAGTTACTCTGGTTTTCCGGGCTCTGACCAGAGTCTCCCATAATAAAGTTCACAGCAGTCCAGGGCTGCCTCTTTGGCTGGTCTCTCAAAACCTTTCCAAATTAATTCTAAAGGTTCCTAAGCCACATGACCAGGCAACGTCACAGCAAGGACTGCACTTCTCCGGTACCAATTTTTTGTATTAGTTACTTTTCTAGAGTCAGTGGTTTGCAAGAGAGCAGATTTAATACAGGACAAGTCCAAGTTACAACATTCACACACACAAGCCAAATGCAGGAAGAGTGCAGAACATCTACCTATGCACTGGAGATCCGAAAGATCCAATCGAGGGCTGGGAGCTCACAGCAATGTTCCACGTACACCTGTGTCTGCACTAAAATGCTAAAGAAATCTATACTGGAACCAGGATACAATGCTCGCATCAGAGATGAAGTCCAGAGCTTACCTGAAAGGAACAACAGCCATCCTCCAGGACAGCAAGGCCCCGAGCTCCTTCTGTGATGAGAACAGCCGAGTTCCGTTCTGGAGAACCAGCCACAACAGAGCTGCTCCTGGGAAACAGCCGGCCCCTATCTTCTGTGCCGGTCCTCCCTTACGTTGTTGGCAATAATCTTCAGGTGGAGCTTTATGCAGAAAACCATACCAACTCAGTTCAGCTGGGCATTCCTGCTCAAGTTGACCACAATAAGTCCACCACACCTTCCTATATGCCAAAGATCAATTTAACTATTTTTCTCTACTATTTCACACTTTATTTATGTAACAAGAGTTCTCATATAAAGGAGGCCATATGATATTTCAGCTTGTCCTTCATTTAATGTTATGTTCTCACGGTGCATCCATTTTCTTACAGATGACTCAAGTTTATCCTTCTTTATGGCAGAGTAGTACTCCATTGTGTATAAATACCACATTTTCTTTATCCATTCATCTGTGATATCTTGGCTGTTTCCAAGATCTAGCTATTAGGAATTGTGCAGCTACAAATATGAGTACTCATGTATCACTGTAATATGATGCCAATAATTGTTTCAGGAAGACACCTAGAAGGGGAATACCTAGGTCAAATGAAATTTCTAGTTTTAATTTTTTGAGGAATTGTCATATTGATTGCCATGGTGGTTGTACTAATTTACATTTCCACCAACAGTGTAGAAGGATTCTTTTTTCCCTGCAGCCCCAGCAGAATTTGTTATTTCTTGATCATAGCCATTCTTTCTGGAATAAGATGAAATCTTAGTATTATTATAGTTTGCATTTCTCAAATAGCTAGCGATGTTAAACATTTTTCATGTATTTATCGGCCATTTGTACTTCTTTGTCTGAGCAGTATCTATTCATTTCAGATGCCCATATTTTGATTGAGTCATTTATTTGGGGGGGTCCAATATTCGTGTTCGTTACATATTCTAGGTATTAGTCCTTTGTCTGATGAGTAACTGGCAAAAACACTGGTTTTAATTTTCATCTTATTGGAGATATTTTTTATTTTCCTTTATGAGTTCACGCTTAACTATCTAGCCTTTGGAAATATACTGTATAATTCCCAAATAGCTGTGGATAGCTCATATTTCTTTCTTCTCTTTATTTCCATTCGTACATTGCATAATTCCAATCTTTAGATTTACCGAGGCTTGTTTTGTGTTCCACCATGTGTTCTATTGTAGAGAATGAACTCTGCATGCTTGAAAAGAGCGTGTATTCCACCAGCTTTGTGTGGAGTGCTTTCTGTGTCAGGTCAAGTTCATTGTTTTGTTCAAGTGCTCTATATCCTTGTTGGTTTTGTTTCTTTTGGTTCTATCAGTTATTGAGAAGGGGATATTAAAACACCTTACTATTGTTTTTGAGTTGTCTATTTCTCCTTTAAATTATGCTTCTTTTTGCTTCATGTAGGTACATTGAAGCTTCAAGTGTGTATGTACAGGTATGTGTACACCAAAAACTATTCTGTTCTCCTAATATATTGATACAGCTATCATTTCCTTGTATTTCATATTTGTTGTCTTTTTAGTGCATTTTAGTAATACACAGTAATGAGATTCATTTTAGTCAATTGGTACATGCACATAACACATTTTGATTATTTTCAGTTCAATTACCTCTTTCCCTTTCCTCCCTCCTCTCTAAAAGTGTACCTCCTAGTTTCCTGTCATGTTTTCTTTATTTATGTATTCATTTAGAGATTTCTCATATAAGAGAAAACATATGCTAGCAAGCTTTCTGAGTCTGGCTTATTTCTCTGAACATAATGGTCTCCATTCCCATCCATTTTCCTGCCATTTGGTGTTTCCCATCTTCCACTCTCATCATAAATCTCTTTCTTCTGATACTAATGTTGCCACTGCAGCTGTCACACTTATTATTGCTATGGTCCACCTTTTGCTACTCTTTTGCTTTCAACTTATGTGTGTCTTGAATTTATGATGGGTCTGCTATAGATAGCATGTACTTGGATCTTGTTTCTCTTAGTCTTGTTATCGTTCCCTTTTAATTGGGAGTTTAAACCATAAAATTCAATATAATCAGTGATATGTTTGGATTTAAATTTGGCATTTTGCTATTTGTTTTTTATATGCCTCCTATTTTTTGCTCCTCTATTCCACCTTCACTGAATTTCTACTCCCACCCTTCTACTGGGGAATCAAACCCAAGGGCTCAAGTGTACTAGGTAAGCACTCTATCTCTGAGCTTACATCCCCAGCCCTTTTCATTTCACTTTGAGACAGAGTCTCAATAAGTTACCCAGGCTGGTCTTGAACTCGGATCCTGCTGTGTCAGCCTCTCAAATGGCCAGGAGTATAGGTGTGCATCACAGAATTCTTTTGAATTGACTTTTTAAATTTTTACTAAATATTTGTATGTATCTTTTTAATTTCTCTTTGAATTTTAAATTTTTGAGTTATTTCATCGGTGGTTGTTCTAAGGGTTACAGTATGTATTTTAATTCATCAAAATATATATATCAGCTTGTTACAAGTTTACTTCCACTAAAATGCAGAAGTATTACACATATATAGCTCCACATCCTCTCTAATATTGTGCTGTTATCATGTGAATTACATCTTAATGTCATAAAGCCAACAATAGTGTTGATCTAACTGTATTGTTACAAAGCAACAATAGATCTTGCTTTACATAATCTTGTGTTTTCTAAGCAATATAAGAAAAATGAGAAAAACATAGTTTTTTAATATTAACCTAGCTATTTACCGTTTCTTCTGCTCTTCATTTCTCCTTATAGATTCAAGTTACCATCTAGAGTCATTTCCAATTAGCCTGAAAGACTTCCTACCATTCTTTCTTGTAATACAAGTCAGTTTTAAGGAATTCCCAGTCTTTATTTAGAAAAGTCTTCATTTCACTTTGTCAGAACGTCCTTACGGAATAGAGCTGGGAAGCAGACAGGAGCAGCCACAGGCCAGAGTAAAACAGATTTCTACCTTCTTACCCAAAAAGATTAACACTGTCATATGTTTTCAGTTAATTTCCAGAGAAAGAGTTTGTCTGTCTTAGCCAGTTTTGTAGTTGTTCTTTGGAATGATGATTGTTCCATTATCCTTACTTGGCCATAGTTTCGAGTGTCTTTCTCAAACTTAACCTCTTATTTTTTATGAAATTGAACCTTGAAAAACATTTCATGAATAGCAATCATTTTATTCCTTATTCAGGTTTGCAATAGGTTTCTTTAGACCTTTTGGGCAGATATAACAAAATAGTTTACACTGAGTTCTTTGTTTATTCATTCTTTTTTTTTTTTTTTGAGATGGGGGTGCCACTAAGTAGTTCAGGATGGCCTTAAACTCACTATGCAGTCCAGGCTGGCCTTGAATTCATGGTGATCCTCCTGCTTCGGCTGCTCAAGTGCTGGAATTACGGGTATGAGCCACCATTTCCAGCTCTACACTGAGTAATTTAGAAACAACAGATATTTGTAGCTCACACAACGGGGTACAATACTATGTTCTGAAATGTTTTAATTCCCCCAAAAACTTCATGTTGGAACCTAACCCTGAAGGTGATGGCATTATGAGGTTAAGCCTTTGGGCAGTGACTAAGTAATGAGGGCTGTACCCTTATCAATGGGATAGTGGCTTCTAACAGACTGAACTGAGTTTGTCTGCCCCATCCCTCATGTGAAGACACACCTAGAAGGCATCGTCTTCAAAAGAAAGCGTGAACCCTTACCATGCACTGAATCTCATGTGTGATGCTGTTTGACTTGCGGCCCACAGAACAGTGAGCAGTACTTCCTATTACTTATGAGTTACTCAATTAAGGGTATTTTGATATCACATCAGAAATGCACTAAGATAACTTTGATATATTTCATTGGCCTTTTCAGAGAATCTGTTTGGAATTCATTATCATTGCTTTTAGAGTTTTGGCTTTCTACTTCTTTGACTTCACTTTTAAAAAGCTTGGTTCAGTCTTTCTCACTTTCACTAATGAGCTGGTTATATAGCCTTATGTTAATTTTTTAAATGTTTTTTATAAAGCCATTTATGGATGAAGGATTTACTCCAAATAAAGAAACTACAATGTAAGAATAATGGAATTGGTTTTGATCTCTTCTGTCTCTAATTACTTCCTAGAGGCTGTGTAAATTCCCTTTTATTTCCTATTTGAGACAAAATGAAGTTAAAACAAGTTCATTAATTTCAAATTAGGTAAGCTTTTGGTAGCTATTATTTTTAAATTTACTAGACAATGGACATACTATGGGACAGGAAATCCCTACTCTTTCAATATATTAAAGTACTTTTCTGTCAAACAAATGACTAATTAATATAAAAATTCTAAGACATAAAAATTTCTCATTCTCTAATTGGGGGTTATGTTATACTTAATGAGTATATTATGTATATTGATTCAGTAACTCAGTACTCTAATACAAGACCATAAAATTTGGTTTAATTTGTACAGCAAAAGAATCAGAAATAATTGCTTCTAATTATTAATCAGTGCTCATTTTATATGATTCATTTATATCAATGTATTTCTTTTTGCAAAGCATTTCCTTATTTTCTGAATCCATTAATGAATACAGTCACAGATTCTGTATTTTTTTCTGAAAAAAAAGGAAAAAAATTTAAAACTTGAGAAGTAAAAAACTAATGACATTGAAAAGTGGTATTAATGAAACAAATAAAATATATAGATTATGAAGAGACTGTACAGCAATATATTACTCTAAGACAGTGCTGGACATGGAGGAATAAATCTTAAGTAATGATGGCTTAGAAAAGGGCTGCTTCTTACAGGATACCTGTACAGTGGAAAGACAGAATAAGAGTCAGACCCCTTCCAGAGCATCCAGGTGGGGACGAGCGGATGCCTTCCCTAAGCAAGACATTTCCTGCACTTTCTTCCTTAAGGTTTGAGGATTCGTTCTTATCCTTTCTGACAGAAATTTTCATTATATGGGGAAATACTGGACCTAGAATGCTGAGCAGAACTGCATAGACTGAAGATACAACTGAATAGGCAAGGAAGAGGGAGAAGGTGATTTCTGAGAAATCAGCCTTTCTGAGGAGAGTGGTGCTTTGGTGCATGCATGGTTTTCACGGGAAAAACAAAAGCAAAATCGCAACCAAATGAGTTTGTGGCACCAGGCTGGTTAAAATGCTAGGCACCTAGATTTCCTGGCACCTCTGTCTCTAGGCTTTTTTTTTTTTTTTTTTAAACAGAAAGGGCAGGAGAAGAGCACTGTGGCCCGCACTTGTGCATACTCATGAAGCACTACTGCCATCGTGCGGCAAGAGTTTCAATACAGTGGGCGCCATTATAGTGCGGCTCCCAAGAGCTGGAGGGGGAAAGTCCTGCCTGTAGGGAGATGGAAGAAGCTTGGACTCCAGACTGGACCTCCTTGCCTTCTTCTAAGGCCCCCAGAGAGGTGTGGATCCTGGAGCGCTACCTCGGTGTAGAACCTGGGTGGCGAGGGGCCTGGAGTGGACCACTGGCTGCCTTGAGCCACCATCACAGGAAGTCAAGGGGCGGGGCCTCGATTCCTCCCTGTGTGGACCTGACCAGAGGGACCCGCTCAGACAAATGTAGGCTCTGGAGACCTTCAGTTTTTCCCCCTGAAGAAAGAGTTAGCAAGCCTTTATGTGTTGTCACCGTGCTATTGGGCTTTAGGTCCCTCATAGCTTCTGTCAGAGTATAATGCACAAACCAGTTCCAGCTGACATTTACAAGCACTTTGGTAGGCTGGCTATGATCTCAGATCAAACAAAACTTTGCAAGAGCAAATACCTATCTCACGCGAAGTCTCAAGAGAGTAGGGCATAGACCTATTTGTCTCTCAGCTTTTCCAGAGAAAATCATATTACTTAAAGTTTGGGACTAAAAATCAAGCTCTACTAATCATTATTCCTTTCTGCCTTGCCTCCCAAGTGCTGGGAGTACAGTAGTGCTCCACCACGCCAGGTTTCAGCCTGTCAACTCCCGCTCCGAGGAGAGGAACAAGTGGCAGGGGATCCCAAGAGCCTGCCTTTGTCTGCGTGGGTCCCACTGTCCAGTCCACTCTGGGAGGAACCGAGGCCCCGCCCCCACGACTTCCTGTGATGGCGGCTCCAGGCAGCTGCTGTCCTTGCCAGGCCCCTCACCACTCACGTTCTACACCGAGGTAGCGCCACTGTCCTTGTCTTTCTTGGGCCCTTTCAGGAGGCAAGGAATCCTCACCTAGAGTCTTAGACTCTTGTATCTCACTACAAGCAGGATCTTCGCCCAACAGCTGGACCTCATAAGAAGAGAGCTGTCATGGCGCCCGGTATGCTGAAACTCTCTCCGCACGATGGCAGTAGAGCTCCGCATATGGGCACAAGCGCAGCCCACGGCGCTCTTCTCCCGCCCTTCCTTTCTGAAAAAAAAACAAAAAAAAAAACACACCACTAAGAGGAACAGGCACAAGTATTTCTGACTGCCTTACATTTTGTTTCATTTTTTGAGACATGGTCTAAGTAGTCCAGGCAGTGATCCTCCTGCCTCAGCCTCCCAAGTGCTGGGATGCTTGGCTGTCTTGCATTTTGTCTAGCCTGGTGCTGGAAGATAACTCTGCTATGGTTTTGTTTCTGTTTGGGCCAAAAGAGACAAAGCACTAGAAACCCTAGCTATATTGCACTTGGATGAACTTGTGAAAACTTGCTCCACTCTTAGCTAGATCTAATGAGCAAAGCCCTCTGTTCTATCCCCCGAAATGAAATGAAAGGAAGGAGGTAAGTAGGATAAACTACCCGCCCTCAGCAAGCAGCTTTGGAAGAGCTACATTTCCACACAACCAATCTTCCCATTATTGTTCTTCTTCCCGCTCTTTCCTCACACTATCAAATTGTCTTGCCACATTGCAGAGCCAAGCCTCAGGAATCCATGCCTAGGAAGGGAAAGAAATGCTTCTACCCAACGCATGCGGTTGGTTCTCATCCTGACTCACTCTCTGTGACTGCTACTGACCTAAACCACAGGTCCTGCGTGCCAAGAGAGGCCAATTTTAGGTGGCGCATTAAGAGGAGGGTCTGGGTAGCTCTCAAGACCCAAGGCTACAGTGTCTCAGCTGGAATGACACACATAATTGAAAGACCGTAAATTCCAGTCAGAAAGATCACATTGGCCCCATGGACTCATCCTTTAACAAGGAGTGCAAGGGTCTTCCTACATTAAGGGGCCCATCCCTGCTTCCCATGGCTGTACCATGTATGTGGGTTACTGTTTGCACTCAGGGATCGCTCTTACATTTTCTCCTCTGTAACTCAGACGTGGAGTTTCGAAAGGATTCAGAAACTAGCCACGCATTCATTGAGGGACAGGCACCATATAAAACTTTTTAACATGGATAACCTTGTGCATGTCTACTCTCATTCTCTCGATCCATAGAGACAAAGTTCTATGTAGACAGTAAAACAACAAAATACATTTGCATTTAAACTTTATTTAGCTCTCCATCGAGCTTTAGAGTGGACATTTTCACTCCTGATTCCCAGAAAGATTTTCACATTGTCATAAAATATTTGCATAACCTGAATTTTATTTTTATTTATTTTGAGGGGGTGCTTGGGATCAAACTCAGGGCCTTGTACTTGCTAGGCAAGCACTCCACCACTGAGCTAAATCCCCAGACCTACAACCTGTATTTTAGAAAATAAGACATTTAGAATGATCTCCTCGATGGACCTATTCATTACAAAGTACTGTACTAAGTTCTCATTTAACAATGTATCCATAAAAATCTATCTACTTATATAAATACATTGCATACATATTATATAAACATGTAGGTATGTATTTATACTAGACAAAATAAAGACTTTTTTCGTAATCAAGTTTTTATCCTACACTGGTGTGGAGTGCCACATGCCTGTAATCCTAGAACTCGGGGAGGCTGAGGCAGGAGGATACCAAGTTTGAGCCCAGCTTGGGCAACTCAGGAACCTAAGAAGACTATCTCAAAAATAAAAATTAAAGGGCTGAGGATATTGCTTATTGGAAGGGGACTGGGTTCTAGCTCCAGTACAAGAAAAAAGTTTTATTTCAAATTCTGATCCTCAAAAAAAAGTTTTATCTCAAATTCTGGTCCTAAGTTTGTTTGTTTGTTCGTTTGAGAGAGGTTATGTACTCCAGGCCGGCTTCAAACTCACTGTGCAGCCAGGGCTGGCCTCAACCTGTGTGATCCTGGTGGCCGAGGCTCAGGAGCTATCTTAGTATTTTATCTTTAAAAGCCACAAAGAGAGAAAGCAAAATTCAGCTAGAATCGTTGAAAATTGTCATGTCTCAAATGCAGACACTCTGATGTGTGCCCCGAGAGAATTTAAAGATAACTATATACATACCATCCATGTGCAGCCACATTCTTTGATTAACATCTACTTTTATAGGCACAAATAAAAATAAAGGTACACTAGCTTGCCCCAGACTGTCAAATTCAAACACATATTCTAACGCTGACCATGATCCCAAATGCAACTTTGTATATGGGTACGACTGCAGGTATATACACCCACCTCAACTGCTCAGTTCTCTTCAGCTATAACTGCATGGGTCCTTCACTTCGCACAGCCTTCGGCATCACCGTACACCACCACTGGCATATATTCACAGCCATCGACATTTTTAGTGGTACATATTTTCCATTTCACTCTATATCTTTGACAAATTACAAGGCAGAAGTCGTGTGACAAGCCAATCCCAGTGAGAATAAGCAACCACTACTAAAATACCTGTGACCAGGCATGAAGTTCCACAAGTATAGCCCCAGCACTGTGGGAGGCTGAGGCAGGAGGATCACAACTTTGAGCCCATCCCAGGCAACTTAGCAAGAACCTGTCTCAAAATAAATAAATGAAATGAAAAAGGTCTCAGGATGTAGCCCAGTGTGAAGATCTTGGGTTCAGTTCTCATTACAGGAAGAAAAACGTCTGTGCCATGTATACTAAATCTTTTCCTTTTCCATATTATATATTTATCATATGTAGTTTTATAAAGAGATGTTCAAATTCTTGCATACCATAGTTTTTAATGCAAATATTTTTACTTACAACACGAATGCTTTTGAAATATAATTAATATTTGGTGGAGTATATTCAAAAAATACTGTCACTTGAAGCCAAGCGTAGTGGGGCACACCTTTGATCCCAGCACTCAGGAGGTTTGCCACAAGTTCTAAGCCAGCCTGGGCTACATAGTGAGTTCAAGGCCAGCCTGAATTACACGATGAGACTCTGTCTCAAAAAACAAAAACAAACAAACTGCTATATATATATATATGTGTGTGTGTGTGTGTTTGTGTGTATATAGTGCACTTGTGCACTTGTTAACATTAAGGTAAAATCCATGTAAGAGAAGATTACCTAGTTTACTGTGTGCAATTCAGTGGCATTCACTACATTGACAACACAGTGCCAGCTTTACCTCTATCTAGTTCCACACGATTTTACTTCCACAAAAGGAAGCCCTGGGTTTATTAAGTAGCCGTTTGCTATTCCTCTCCGCCCACCCTGCCCAGCTGCCAGCAACCACTATTTAGCTTTCTGCCCCCTACAGAGTTACCTATATTGGAGAGTTCACCTGAAGGGAATCATTACAAGACTTGACGGTTTGTGGCTTGCTTCTTTCACATAGCATAATGTTTTCAAAATTAATCAGTAGTGTAAGCTGCATAAACAGTTCATTTGATTTCCTAGCTGAACCCTGTCCTTGACACACCACATGTTGTTCACCCACTCAGCAAGTGATGGATGTTGGGCTTCTGTCTACCTCATTGCTATTCTTCATTGTACCACTATGGACAGATATACACAAGTACTTGTTTGAGTACCTATTTTCAGTTCTTCTGGATATATACCTAGGAGTGGAAGTTCCAGGTCATATGGTGATTCTGTGTCAGTTTTTGAAGCATTCACGAACTGTCTTCAGTAGCATCTGCACAATTTTAATTCCTACCACCATTGTAGGGAGGTTCCAGTTCCTTTGTTTTTGCCTTCTTCTTTTTGGTTTTGTTTTGTTTTGTTTTGTTTTTTGGTGCTGGGGATTGAACTCAGGGCCTTGTGCTTAGTAGGCAAGCACTTTAACCACTGAGCTAAATCCCCAGCCCTGTTTTGTAATGTTTTTTGAAGACAAGGTCTTGTTATATAGTTCAGACTGGTCTTGAACTAACTACGCAGCTCAGGCTGGCCTCAAACTTGTGGCAACCCTTCTGCCTCAGCTTCCAGAGAACTGAGATTACAGGTGTACACAACCACACCGAGCTTCAGGAAGGTTCCATTTTCTTCACCTCCTTGCCAATATTTGTATTTGCCTCTTCTTGTTAAATGTACATCCTATGTATGAGATACTATCATGACATTGTTTTGATTTGTAGTTCTCAACCCTAATAATATTAAGGATCTTTTCATGTGCTTGTGGCCATTCGTGTAACATTTTGGGGAAAACATCTATTTAGGTCCATTGTGCACTGTTTTGTTTTCGGACAGAGTCTCGCTATGCAGTTCAGGCTATCCTGAACTCACTATATAGTGCAGGCTGGCCTTGAACTCACGGTGATCCTCCTGCCTCAGCCTCCCAAGTGTTGGGATTATAGGTATGCATCAGCGCAGCTAACCTGTTGAGGGATAAGAGTTCTTTAGGTATTCAGAACATTAGAAGTCTTTCTGATCATTGCTTTGGAAATACATTTTCCTATTCTGCTAGCTGCCTCTTTATATTGTTGATAATGTCCATCGTTGGAAAAAGACTTTCAAATTTTGATGAAGCCCAATCTATTTTTTTTTCAGTTGATTGTGCTTTTGGCAACATATCCAAGAAACCACTGCCACATCCTTAATTGGGAAGATTTACTGCTATATTTTCCTCTAAACTTTCACTGTTTTAGCTTTTTCGTTTAGAGATTTGAAACATTTTGACTTAATTTTTGTATATGGTGTGAGGCAGGGGTCTGATTGCACTGATTCATATGTGGATAACCAATGGCTGCAGCATTAATTATTAAAAGGACTATTCATTCTCCCACTGAATGACCTTGACGACTGTCAAAAATCAATTCATCACCAAAAAAACAACAAAAAAAAAAGCAAAAAAAAAATCAATTCACCATAATGTATGTGTTTTTTTCTGGATACTCAAGATATTCCACTTTGGTACTAACTTTGGTACTAAGTTTTGAAATTGGATGTGTGAGTCCACTTATGTTTCTGACTCAAGAATTGCTATGAGTCTGGCTTGGTGGCAGAGGCCTATAATGCCATCACTGGCGTGGGGATAGGGGTAAGGCAGGACAATCTCCAGTTTGAGGCCAGTCTGGACTACATAGCGAGACCCTGTCACAAAATAAGAAAAAGAATTGTTTTGGCTGTTCAGATCTCTTGAAATCCCATATAAATTCTAGGGTCAGCTGTTCCATTTCTGCAAAAATGGTCATGGGACGATGACATAGATTGCAATGAATCTGCAGATCTCTTTGGGTAGTATTGCCATATTGACAGGATCAGTCTTCCTGATTCTGAACATAGGGTGTATTTTAATTCAATTAAGTCATTTGCAATTCCTTCAACAATATTTTGTCACTTTCGCTACATTAGCCTTTGATAGTTTTAGTAGTATTTAGTTGTAATCTATTATTTATTTTGATTCTGTTATAAATGATTTCTTAATTTTATTTTCAGACTGTTCATTGCTATTGTATACGTACACAAATACAACTGATTGATTTTTGTTCTTTGTGGGGACAGGCTCTCTCTCTGTATCCAGGTGGCTTCGATTCACTATCCTGTCTCAGCTTCCTGACTGTCGAGATTATAGGGGTGGGCCACCGGGCCTGGCTCTACAACTGATCTTTCCAAGTTCCTTTTCTGTTCTGCAAGATTTGCTGAACAGAACAT
Source organism: Hystrix cristata (assembly GCA_004026905.1). NCBI lineage: Eukaryota > Metazoa > Chordata > Mammalia > Rodentia > Hystricidae > Hystrix > Hystrix cristata. The sequence goes on from PVJO010004856.1 coordinate 12,595, forward strand.
ATCTTTGATAGGAATTTTGTGAATTTTTAAGGACTGTCTTTGTATAAGGTGATGGCATTGACAACAATCATTTTCCTTCTTCCTTCCAATTTGGTGTCTTCTTGCCTGAGTATGTTGGCAAGAATGTCCGGTAAAAAGTTCGATACAACTGGCCAAAGTGGGCATTTTTCTCTGGTTCATGATATTAGGGCAAAGCTTTCAGTTTTTCACCCTTGAGGAAACTACCAGCCGTATGGTTATCATAAATGCCCCCTGCTTATTGAGAAAATGCCCTTGTAAATCCTGGTTCAGTAGTTTTGGTTGCTTTCCTAGAGGGATGAAGTGATGGAGTTCCTTATTTTGCATTTTTCATTGACATCACTTTTGCTACTTGCTTTGCATTTCTAGAAGCAGTTGTGCTTCTTTACAGTGCACCTGCTACAACGATAGGAAGACATTATGTGATGTAACAGGTAACGCCACCTCCAACAGACAAAGACTCCTCACCGAAGGTTTATTTCCAGCCCTTTCAACCGTTTGCTTCTCAACTTTTTATGTAGAGCTGATGCCAGCCAGACAATAGGGAGCACCTGCGACCTTCAGCAAATACACCTCCCGCTACTATATGCCACCTAGAAGTGACCTGTCCTTGCTGTTCTCACACTGCAGCAGCTGGGGATCCATGTACCACTCGCTGCACAGTGACATCAATTGAAGGCTTTTGTGGTTTTCTGGTGGTAGTGCTGTAGATTAAACCACAGTATGTGGTACATTTCCAGTCTGGCCTGCAAACTTCTGGGTGGGGGGGGTTGTTTTTGTTGTCATTGTCGGTTTGACACAGAGTCTCCCTCTGTAGTCCAGCCTGGCTGGACTCCCTACGTAGCTCAGGCTGATACGGAATTCGGCGCTGGGTTTAGAGGACTACAGCACTACGCCAGGCCTCCACCAACAAATACTTGCCACAAAGGACAGGAAGAGGTGGCAGGTGGCCCAGGATTCTGCATTTGCCTCTTGAGCTGGTCTCTAATCCTGTCCACAATAGGCGAAACCGAGGCCCCGCCCCACGACTTCCTGTGATGGCGGCTCCTGGCAGCTGGTGGTCCATGCCAGACCCCTTACTACCCAGGATCTACAATGAGGTTACGCTAGTATCCACATCAATCCTGGGGCCTTAAGGGAAAAGCAAGACAGCCCCTCCTAAAGTCTAAGCCTCTTCCATCTTGCTATAGGCCAGACCTTCCCCAGCCGCTAGGCCTCATTGGCAGGAAGCTGTCATGGCTCCCAGTGCGCTGAAACTCTTTCCGCACGATGGCAGTAGAGCTCCGCATATGGGCACAAGTGCGGGTCACAACGCTCTTCTCCCGCCCTTCCTGCCCGAAAAAAATGGGACCTAGAGAAATAGGCCCCAGGCCCCAGGCCCCAGGGCTGTCTAGCCTTTGGTTCAGCTGGTGCTACAAGCTCACTCTGCGGTGATTTTGCTTTTGTTTTCATATAAAACTACACAGAGACCGAAATCCACACTCCTGTTTCAGTAATCGTCTTTTCTCTGAAATTAGATTGCCAACCAGTGTAGTCCATTTGCCTCTCCATCATCTCTCTACACTTTCACAGGACATCATGTTCTCTGCTTCAGGCAGTTAGGTGGCTCCAGGCCCAAAAGGGAGAAGCTGCTGATGGATCCCTGGAAATCATATTGAGCTAATGGACAATTTCAAGTCGCCTTTAGCTCCCTTTCTTCCTAGACAACTGTGAAGTCCGCCTCCATATTCTTGCCTTTTGTGTTCACTGTGGCCAACTCTTTGTCAAGAGAGAAGAGGGATGATGTAGTTTACATTACTATATGCCATGAACTGCCTCATGGAGCAAGGTAACCTGCACTTACACGTTATGAACTTTTACTAGAGGTTAATCAGTTTCTTCTCACCATTCCATTTAAAATTGGAATAAAGCACATTCCTTTGCCACTGAATGCTTTTCACCTTCTTTCTATGACATGTGTTTGTCTCTTATATTTTATCTGTTGCAATATATACTCATCAAGTACAGTGTTTGCCAAGCATTTAGAAACTAATATGTGGTGGCTGAGAAGAAAAGCACTTGACGTGGTGGCGCACACCTGTAATCCTAGAACTTGGGAGGCTGAGGCAAGGAGGACCCCCCTCGAGTTCAAGCCCAGCCGAGGCTACATAGTGAGTTCAAGGCCAGCCTGAACTACATCACAAGCCCTTGCCTCAAAAAATAAAAGGAAAAAAAAGAAAAGCAGTCTTCTACAACCTATTAAGACAAATGATGACCTCTTGGATCTTCTTGAATATCTTTTAAAATGTGTGTGTGTGTATTTTTTTTCTATATTTAGGTTCGCAAAAAATACCCTGTATTAAAACTGGATCAATGTGCACATTGTGTTTTGGATCAGATAAGGTGTGTAAAGTTTTGAAGGGAATGCATTCACATACTTTATATTAATCTATAAATTTTCAATATCACATTATATAAAAAAGTATGATATGATTTTATAAATGTATAGACATAGAGTATCCTGACTGTAATAGTAACCATATTACAATGTAGCTATTAAATATGTGCACACATATGTACACTTTTAATATGAAATTTTTCTTTAGATATAACTGAATGCACTCTAAAGTTAGTTTTAACAAAATCTTCATTCTCTTTTATGCTTTCCATATTTATACACACATAAATTTGTTGATATTCTACCCTATATAGTGACTTAATATCCAAAACACTTACAAAAGTAATTCATATTAATGGCAAAGTGTTCAAATTCTGGGAATGCATAAAACCAAATAAGTGTTTTCCGCATCCGAAGAAGGGCTTTTAAAATATCTTTATCATACACTCATGTATGTTCTCTTATTCACATAACAAAGTCTGCTTTAAAGTTCTCATTCCAGTGTGCAAGTAAATTTCTGCAGGTTGAACACTTCGCAAACTTGTTAAGTATTCTTAAAGATTTTTCCTAATTCTCCTTTGGCATATTCTTTTTAAGATTTTTCCCCTTCTTTGGCATTTCTCAATATTATGTGTGCATCTTTTAAAATATACTCATGTACAGGAGCCATGCATTAAAAAAAAAAAAAGCAGCTAGGTCACAGTAAATAGCACAACCAGGGAACAAGTAATTTTAAAAGGTGGGAAATGCCAAGCATGGTGGCACACACCTATACTCCCAGCATTCAGGAGGCTGAGGCAGGAGGATCGCTGCAAGTTAAAGGCCAGTCTGGACTACATAGCAAGACCCTGTCTTAAAAACCAAAAATATATTAATAATAAATAAATAAATAAATAAAATTTGGGAAATACTCATTTTATTTCCTATGTGCAATTACAACTACAAATTACCTGGTTCCATAAGCTCAATAAAGCGTTCTACAGCTACAATTTGTTCTGCAAATACTTGTTCCAGACTGATTCTCAAATTATGAAACTAGCTGGGCATGGTGGCGCACACCTGTAATCCTAGCACTCAGGAGGCTGAGGAGGGAGTTATCACTGCCAGTTTGAGGCCAGCCTGGGCTATACTACAAGTTCAAGGCCAGCCTGGACTGCACAGCGAGATCCTGTCTCAAAATTCTTGAAAAGTCTCAGTATATTCAAATCTATAAAGAACAAAGAAAAAGGCTTCATTGCTTCATGTCTATGTGCACAGAAATATTATAAGTGCTATATAGGATTGTTCACAGGAGCTGATACTATTTAACCAAATAGAAGTCATGGATATACCCCCACTAATTTCTCATTGGGGTTTTCAAACACACACACAGACAAACACAAATAATCTCATTAATTCTTCAATTTCATCCTGATCATCCGATAAGCAGACTCCAGTGCCATGGATTTTTCTCACAATATTAGGTTGTGTTACATTTCCAGTGGCGTAAACAATTCATAGGTAAGTTTAGTGCTTTGCTGCTAAACCTCATAACATCTCTTTATTGTTTAAAACCACAAATTATCAATTACTTCTTAAATTGTGAGGGTAATATAAGCATCCAGAAAATAAATGTAAAAGTGAACAATTATAAAGAAGTATGTGGAAATATTCTGCATGACAGAAGCTCAATAAAAACTCAATAGTTTGCCCAAATGCATTCTGATTTTTCTTCTATTTGTGTTAAATTATGTGACGGGGCTTTATATGGGGGATTCAACTCACGGTATCCACACTGAGCTACATCCTCAGCCCTCTTTTATATTTTTAATATTTTTTTCTTCTCAATAAGTTCCTCAGTTGCCTGGGCTAGGCAAGAACTTGTTGTATTCCTGCCTCTGTCTCCCAGAAAACTGGGATTACTGGGATGTACTGTCACATCCAGCTACCCAGAACTTTGTTATTTAGTTCAAGTGACAATATTTATGTGTGACTTCCTTATGATTTGAAATTTTTCCTTTTATTGTTTTTCTCAGTTCTTATGTAGAAAGACTAAATATCAGTAAATGATCTTTAGGTGACTGAGTACTTTGTTAATAAAATATTGGAAACTTCTGATTTCCTTGACTACTCACAGCAATAAATTTAATCATTGCAGCATGTAAGAAGTGCTCAGCCTTTTTTTAATTAAAAAAATGTTATTAGTACAAGTCTGCAGTACGTAACGATCCCTTCCTTGTGAGGAGTTGGTACATGTGCATGACACATCTTAATTTTTTAAAAATTTTCTTCCTCCCTTCCCTCCCTCTGTATTTTTTTTAGAGAAACTATAACACAACGAATATGACGATGGATAGTATCAATACTAAGTCATGTTTGTCAGCATTCCAAGTCTTCCCTATGAATGAAGGTAAAACTTGAAGGTCCATCCTCAAATATACTGCCTTAGGAAGGTAGACACATGTGTCTTGTTTCAATTTTACAGATACTCCAATTGCACATTTGCATGCTCCCATATAGTTATGCTACAAGATTATCATATATATTAGAACTAAAGTACAACATACTTTGCCATTAATGTTACCTAGTTTTAGCAAACTTATAAAGTTTGATTGTCAAACACATCTCCTATTGATAAACTCCATGATGTTTTTATCTAGGAATGTCTTAGTTTCTCTTTCATTTTTGAAACTCAGCCTTGTCTGACAGGGAATCATGGACGGCTGTTTTATTTTCTTTTAGAACTTTAAATGTTACCCTCCTGCCTTTTTCCCTCCATAGTTTCTGAAGTAGATTGACTGGTAATCTTATTGAAGAGTCCTTGTATATGACAACATCATTATCTACTAATCCTTTCAAGATTGTTGATTTGGCTTTTACTTTTGAATTATGCAATTCATTGTGCTTTACACGGAGTTTGTTGAACTTCTTGGATATGTATATTCATGTTTTTCCTAGACCTAATGTCACGTGCACTGATTCTTTCTCCTGACTGGTTAAATCTGCCATTAGGAACTTCTTAGGAATTTATTATTTTGGTTTTCATATCTTTCAGCTTCAAAAGTCCTAATGTTTAAAATAATTCCTATATCTTGCTAACATTTTGTAATTGTGAGATATTGTTCTCCTGATTTTCTCTGGTTCTATGTATTTGGTTTATTTTTGTACTTTGAACACATTTAAGAGAGTTGATCTGAAGTCTTTTCTGTTTCTCTTCATTGTTTTCACTGTGAAGGGACCATACTCTCTTATCTCTGGGCATATTGCATTTTTTGTTATCGTTAAAAACTGCACGTTTTACTATTATAATATATCAGGTCTGAAAATGAGTTTCAAACGCCCCCATGTTGTGTTGATAGGACTGATCTCTAGGGATCAATCAATTCCTTCTCCCATTTGGGCCTGGAACCCTGAAAGTACTTAAAACAGACAGTATGATGTCAGGAAAAATGTTGAGTGACAGAGAACAGAGGCAGGGTCTAGGCAGGACTGAAATTTAATTTATGAGAAAAGAAGATTCCTGGTGAAGAGGTATGGCTATAGGATTTGGATATAGGATATATAGATTCCTGGATATAGGATTTGGTTTGGTTTCCTGTGCAAAACAAAAGTAAACGCACAGCAGAGCGAGCTTGGGCCAACAAGCTGGGTAAAATGAAAACACGGTGGCCTTTTTTCAGACAGGAAGGGTGCGAGAAGAGCACTGGAAGCCAGCACTTCTATCCCTGTTTAGAGCTTTACTGCCATCGTGCGGAAAGAGTTTCAGCATACCTGGTACCATGACAGCTTCCTTCCCATAAGGCCTAGCTGTTGGGGAAGGTCCTGCTTGTAGGGAACTGGAAGAGACTTTAACAGCAGTCTGAGCCTCCCTCCTTGCCTTCTCCTAAGGCCCCAAGATAAACCTGGATACCAGGCTTCCTCAGTGCAGAACCTGGAGCATGAGGAGACTGCGATAGACCAGCAGCTGCCAGAAGCCTCCCTTACAGGAAGTCATGGGGCAGAGCCTGGGTTTCTCCCAATGTGGATGGAACCAGAGTCACCAACTCACAGATAAATTCAGGCTCTTGGGGGCACCCGTGGCCTATTCCTGCCTCTTGGATAGAGAGTTAGCAGGCTGTTAGGTGATGGCCCTATGGTACAGGGTTTGGGGTCCCTTGTTGCGGCAATGTGCGAACAGCAAGTCCATTCCGGTTCCAGGTGGCAGCTACACACTCAGTTCTGGTCCCCTACTGTCCAGGTTGTATCCTCAACAGTCTGTATTTGTGCCTTGCTCCTGGCGGGCCTCAGAGAAAAAGGTCTGGGGGCTAAACTTGGGTCAGGACCCATCAGACCTCCAAGAAGTTCTACCTTCCTCAAGTGCTAGCCTAGGGCTTTCATGAAGGAACATCCCATGGTTTAGGACTTTATGAAACTACTTCTTCAGGAGAATAGTATTTCCCAGAAGACCCAAACTAGCCTGCTTTCACAGACTCTACTTCCCCACATCCAGTTTGAAAAAAATGCCACCAGAGTAGCCAAAGACACTAGAAACCAGTGGAACTGCACTTTGCTCAATTTGAGGAAACAGGCTCCACTCTTAGAATATTGCTTTTGCTTTCTATTTGATATCAAATTCAGATCTAATGTGCAACACTCTGTGTTCCATCTCCAGCAAAACGAAAAAGGAGTCGGATCTACCCTACCCTCCTGCAACAGGTAGCCTCTCTTTTCCAGGATTCAATTCCCAAGGTTCTGCTCTTCTTCAAGCAGCATTCTGTCTCCAGTGTTTCATTTTGATATTGAATTGTTGTATTGTGGGCCAATCCTCAGGGATCCATGCCTAGGATGGAAAAGAAAATGTTTACATCTAATGATATAGAGAATGACAAATCTAGGCATCAGAGTGCTTGCGTCTCCTCCTGATTCCGTGTCCCAGGTTCCCTGGGAGTCCTACTCCATAGTCTGACTCTAGTGATATGAATTCTAACAGAGCATATTTGCTCAATTGGTGTGTAGTGGAAGCACTGAAGAATCTTCTGTGAAACTAAGAAGTTGAAATTAAGCTTTAAAAATTTGCTATTTCTCTAGCTTCCTCATAAAGGGAGCGAAATTTGTCACATGCAGGCCTAGCACCAAGGTAGTCAACAGAATGTGAATTTCAGTGTTTTCCTGGCTGAGCTGCTGGACCACAACCTGACTAAATATTCATAATATTGGGCTTTGTTCTACCCCTCCTACAAGTAAAAGCACCTCTTGCTTTGTATGGGATAAGCTAGCTGCCTGTGCAATTTAGCGAATTGTGAATTAACACATTTTCCCAGTTTTATGGGTTTCATTCTACTCTTAATCACAGGCCGCAAAGTAATTCAGCTAATAAGGGCCCAGATTCAGGCCTCCACCCTGGTCCCCATAACATCTGAGCCCATAAGTGACACCTTCTGTGACTTTGCAGGTGCAAGATAAAGGCTTTTGTCGTGACAGCAGAGGAGGAGCTCTTTTCTACTGGCAAGCTTCATGGGGAGGGCACATTTAAGCCTGAGAAGACCATTATTTATTTCATACTAGCTCTGATTTTCCTTGCTATTATCAAAGCTATTTCCTGGTAAAGAGTCCTCAGCAGCCTTACAAGGAGCCTGCTCTTTTGGTGTAGAAACATTCATAGACCCTATTCAAGATCTGTGGTGCTTGCTAACCAACCAAACCATGGAGATAGAAGGTAGTGGAAGGAAACAGGTTAATTCAAAACCAGCCCTCAAGGTAACAGAAGACTTTTTCCTTCTCAAATTTCTATCTTCTAGGAGCTCAGAGGTATGGAGGGCTGTTATGAGAGGAAAAAAAGGGGGAGGAACAATGATACAATACACAGGAAATCAACAAAAAAAAATATGCAGAGCTTCCTTCCTCGTGCATGTCTCCTCTTCTGCAGAACATCAAAAAGAAGCCAAGCAGACTTCCTCATACATCTATTCCCCACTCCTCAGAAGGCTGAGGCAGGAGGATTATAATTTCCAGGCCAGCCTAGGCAATTCAAAGAGACTCTCTCAAAATAAAGAGTAGAATGTGCTTGGGATCTAGCTCCATGGGAGAGTACACCTGGGTTCAATCCCCAGGACCACTAAAGCTAAACAAAAACCAAACCAATTTCAAGGGAACCTCAACTTTCTGGGGCCAGCAGCAGCGTTTTCTTTCCAGGCAGACACAATCTTTACTGCAAGTCGATTAACATAAACTGGGGGAAAGAGGGGCATTAGTGAAGATCCTTCTTAGAATTTAGACTACCAAGTGAAAAGAACGGGTGCTAAAAATTAGAGAAAAGATTAGGAAATGGAGGCAAAAACAATTCAACTAAAGTCACCCTCTCAGGTCCCTGGTCTATTACACCGTGACCCATAAATGCAGAATCAAGAATTCTCTGCCATCTCACTATCTGTATCTTTAAAGTGAGGAAGTAATGTTCTGAGGTAGGGACAGGGTGTGGCTTCACCTGCCTGGGAAGATGGACGTGACCTGACATTAGCCTGGGGCACGAAATTCCAATCACCCCTGTTCTCACAGGATCTGGAAACTCTCAGGAGAACAGAATCCAGATAAATGTGAATGGCACCACAAACTCGCTCTCTGGCTCGCCCCCTTCTCTTGTGCGCTTGCCCTCTTGCCCTCTTAAACTCCCTTTGTCCCCTGCTCCCTAACCCATGCTCTATCTTTAGCTCCCCAGCCTCCCACTCCTTTTCAGATCCCTAACTGCTGCAGAGGCTGGCTATTTTGTTCACCTGGAAAACCAATCTCCCTTTTGTTACTTAAATAAAATTCGCTCCTGCAATTCATTGCCTGTGCGAATAAAGAACCTGGAAATACCCTCTCTGAACGCCCCATACCCTCCTGCATCAGGTCTAGTGATCTACTGTGACCTTCTTGTGCTTCAACATCTTGTTCAGGTGTGACCTCACCTTGGCTCTGATGATCTAGGCAGGACTCCAGAGGAGTCGCAGGAACTGGCCCCTGTGATATTCTTATGCTTACCTTGCCATCAAGACGGTGATGGCTGTTTTATTCTGTGAAGTAAATCTAGAAGAATGTATGTAAGTACTGAAAGACATGCATAGTAATAACCCAAAAGCTTATCAGTTGCTGTGAAATGTTTTCTAATAGTGCTTTTCTTTCGCATCACCACGTGGTTATTTTCCAAGTCCTTGGCAAGGATTCTTCTTTCTCCTTTTTTATTCCTGCGTATTAGTTATACCGACTAGGATGTTTTGTTATAGCATCTTCCATCCTCTTGAAAAAATGTTCTTTCTTGGATGTTGTCATGGCCAAGGTCAGAATGTGGACTAGGATTTCCAGGGAATCTGGGAAACGAGGCAGGATAAGTGGCCTAGTGCTTACATTTGTTCTTCGCCAAACTCCATGTGTGAACATTTTCTTTTCCTTCCTAGGCATGGAAGTCTGAGGCTTGGCCCCCAATCTCACAAGACAATTTGATACGAAGAGGAAATACTTGAGGTAGAATGCTGCATGAAGAAGACCCGAAATGGGAAGACTTGGTCACATGGGAATTCGGTTCCTCAGAAGCTGCCTGGTGAAGGTGGGTAGCTTAGATCTTTTTTTTCCCCTTGCCCCTCCCCCCCTCCTTCCAGGTTGGGGATGAAACAAAAAGATTGCACATAAAATCTAATTTTGATATTAAATGGAAGCCAAATGGAAGATTCTAAGACTGGGGCACATTTCCTCAAATCCATCCAAGTGAGAGTAGCCACACTTTCAGATATCTTTGGATCTTCTTGCACTTTTTTCAGACCTGGTGGGAAGAAGATGAGCAGCTGGAGACAAGCTAGTGGGGTCTTCACGGGGCAATCCTGCCATCCTGTGGAAATGTTTTCATGAAGCCCTGAGCCGGGAGCTAACCCTCCGTGACAGACCTAGTAGTAGAGGGAGGGCCTGTGGGCGTTCAGATACCCAGACCCAAGCTTAGCCTGCCAGCCTTTTTCTCTGAGTGCAGCCAGGAGCCGGGTGCAAATGCAGATTGATGGGATTAGTACCTGAGGAGTGAGGGATCAAGCCTGAGTATGCAGCTACCATTCGGAACCAATAATACCTTGCTGTTCTCACACTGCTGCAATGAGGAACCCAAAGCACAGAAAATCGCCCCCTAGAGTTTTTATTTTTCTCTTAGTGGGTCCCTCTGGGGCTGCCCCCACTCAGTGGAACCGAAGCTCCGCCTATCTACTTCCTGCAATGGTGTCTCTTGGCAGCTGATTGTCCACTCCAGACACTTCATCTCCCCCTCCCCCCAGGATGTACACTAAGGTAATATCGCTGTCCTGATCTTCCTTGGGGACTTAGAAGAGGCAAGGAGGCTCAGCTCGGTGTACAAGCCTCTTCCATTTCTCTATAGGCCGGACATTTCCCCGATAGCTAGGCCTCATGGGAAGGAAACTGTAATGGCGCCCGATGTGCCGAAACTTTTTCCGCACGATGGCAGTAGTGCTCCGAATATGGTTACAAACTCTGTCCTCTAGTGCTCTTCTCCCACCCTTCTTGACTGAAAAAAATGTGGACTGAGAGGGAGGCACTATAAAAAAGAGACCCCTTCGAGTTTTGCCCTGCCTGGTGCCACAAACTTACTCTGCTGTGATTTTGCTTTTTATTCTGTCCCAAACCACACTCAGGTCTAAATCCACCCTTCTCACTAGAACTCTTGTCCTTTCAGATAGTAATTTCCTAGGGTACCTTTGGCATTCTGGTGTGATTTTCTTCACGCAGAGACACTTGTCCAGCAGGTTCCTCTGGCATTTGGTTGTCTCAGAGGATAAATTTGGTGGGTGATGACAGAAAAAGGAAGAAATATCTGTAATCCTGGAGACTGTTTCCAGCATCACTTCACAAATCCAAAGTGGTCTGTTACCTAGCTGCCCTCCAGGACAGCAACAATTGTAGGCAACAATTGCCATGAACCACAAGAGGCAAGATGCCTACATATAACCAAGTATATAGTGAATTTCTAAAAATCCCCTGAGACCACAACTAATTGCTTCTGTGACTTTTCAAGTTCAAAATAGACTTTAATCATGACAGGAAATGAGGGCAGATCGATGGCTCTTTTGTATTGTCAATCTGTTGAAAAGGACAGCAGTACTTGGTCCTGAGAACATCATTTACTTCACACTAGCTAGTGGTCTACTTGCCCTCTTCATAGTTAGTTCTTGATGAAAACTCCTCAGTAACCTTAGAAGGCACCCACCCTTTGGGTGTGGAGACCTCTGTGTACCCCACTGTTACTGGAACTAAAAATTTGTGCCATTCACTGCAAAATGGAAGGCTCAGGAGATAGAATTAGTAAAAGGAAACAGATTTCTTCAAACCCAGCACTGTGGAAAATAGAGTAGACTTTTCCCATCACAAATATCTACCTTTACGGGATTAGGGTTGTTAAAAGATTTGTTGGAAGAAAAGGGCACACTGTGAGACATAAGGCAGGAAATCAATGTGCTAGGCAGGGCCTTCTTGTGCACAGTAAGTAACTCCTTATCTCTAGCTCCTGTTCTTCCTCAAAACATAAAAAGACACCCTGACATCTTTGGGCCAGGATCTGCATTTGCTCTCAAATACATACCCGATTTTCTGTAATTCCAGTCATGTGACCTGGGCAGAGGAGGAGGCATTATTGAAGCCTATTCCTAAAATATAGGCTACCATGTGAAAGGAATGGGTCCTTAAAAGTTTATGGAAAACATTAGAAAGATGAGGCAAAAGCAACATGCTGAAGTCAGCTTCCCAGGACTCTACTGATACACTGTGACCCATGAGTGCAGAATGCAGAAGGCTGGCTAGAATTCTGTGGGTGCCTCGCTCCTCCAGACATTCTACCTCACTGCCTGCTATTCAGTATCTGTATTAGGAAAGTGAGGAAGTAATGTTGGGCTAGTGACTTCCGGTGCTTCAATATCCTGTTCAGGTGTGACCTCTCCTGGAATCTGATTATCCTGCAGGGACTCCAGGGAAGGGGACTCTTGGAACACTTTTTTTTTTTTTAGGAGAAAAAAATGTATTAGCAATTTTTTTAAAAAAGATGGTAGCTGTAACTTTCAACACTACTACAACCCCATATTCAAGGAAGTCTAGTTTTTGAACAGAGATGCCCACTATTGCATTAAACGATGTCTTGGACACTTTGGAACCTCAGGTGACTCAGACATCCAAGGAAGGTATAAGTTGGTTTTTCTTTAATTTTCGAGACAGGGTCTCGCTATGCAGTTCGAGCTGGCCTTGAACTCACTATGTAGCAGAGGCTGGCCTCGAACTTGAAGCAATCCTCCTGCCTCAGCCTGCCAAGTACTGGGATCACAGGAGTGTGCTGCCATGCCTGGCTTATCTTTCCATTTTCTGGTATCCTCTTGAATCTCCTTTTTCAGTGTACAACAGTTTTAGAGGTCTTTTCCTTTCTTGGTTAGGTTAATTTCTAATATTTATATGGGCAATTGTTTTGTTATAAATGGCTTTTGTCAGCTTGAGATAAGGTCTTTCTAAACTATTTTCCTCGGATTTTTCATTATTATGAATGGATGATGGATTTTTGTAAAAGGCTTTTTCTGCATCTATTGAGATGATCGTGTGTTTTTTTGTCCTTGCTTCTCTTTATGTCATGAATTACATTTATTGATTTACATACGTCGAACCATCCCTGCATCCCTGGGATGAAGCCTACTTGGTTTGATGTGTCATTTTTTCGATGATTTGTTGCATTCTATTAGCCAATATCTTATTGAGGATTCATGGGTCTATGTTCATTAAAGAGAGTGTCATGTAGCTCTCTTTTTTGGTTGGGTCATTGGGTCATTTTCTGGTTTTTGAAATCATGGTAATGCTGGCTTACAGGAATAACTTTGGGAGTACTGTTTCTCTTTCAACTTCACGAAAGCATTTGAGGAGTATTGGTGTTAGATCTTTCTTAAAGTTTGTATAGAAATCGACAGTGAATCCATAGGGACCTGGGTTTCTCTTAACTGGTGTTTTTTAAATTACTTCTTCCATTTCATTGCACATTATTAGGTTAATTAGGATTTTTATGTATTCTTGGTTCAGTTTTTGTAATTCACATATATCTAGGAATCTATGCATTTCTTTTGAATTCTCCAATCCAGTAGAGTACAGGTACTCAAAGTAGTTAATAATAGTGTTCTGGATTTCGGTCGTGCCTGTTATAATTTTGCTTTTACATTTCAAATTGCAATGATTTGGCTCTTTACTGTTTTTTGTTTTTTTGTTTTTTAAGATTGACCAGCATTTGTCTATTTTTGTACTCTTTCAAAGAACCAGCTCTTCAAATCATTCTTTGTGCTGTGTTTTTAGTCTCGATTTTATTAATTTCAAGCACAAAAGCATAGAAGTTACATACTTTTTCCCCAAGGCTTCCTGGTTCTAAATTTTTGACAAGATGCAGAGATGTGTAAAAGTGGCTTGTGATGTGTTTTGCCAATTCAATCCTGACTCACTGATGCTTTTGTGCAGGCGCGGGGTCCCCTACTGCTGATTTCACCATGTTCAGAGACATCACTTTTGTAGCTTGTTTTTGGTATTTCAAGAAGCAATTGTATGTCTTTATAATGTACTCAGCCCAAAGGTCAAGTATGAAGAAATGAAATGGTTGACTGAGTCATGCTACATGTCTCCAGCATGGACTTTAAATACTTGTGCATTTTCAAAAATTTTCACTGTTTTTGTTCAAACTCATGACCAATACCGTGTAACGGATTACTCATATTTAAGTCTTAAAATAGATGAAGGTATACATCATGTTCTTTGTTTAGATATAATATGTGGAGTACTTCTCCCTCTGGCTTTTTAGAAATGCTACTTTAGAAAAACTCTCCAGAATTCTTGGCCCAAATAGGAGAGACCACTACTTTGGTTTCTCTAGTTCCTGGGAAGGAGCCTACAGACATTTGTGTGTACTTGAGAATCTCAACAAGCATGCCACTTCCTACAGCGGGTCACTAGGAACTCTCTCTCCTTCTTTTTGTGCTTTGTCCCTGCTACAAGTGATCCGTGCCCCACAGCACAGTGACTCCAAGTGGAGGCCTACTAACGTTTGCTCCGATTGGGCAGAAACAACCGATCAGTTCTCATAACTTTCCCGAATTTCACTTGGAGTGGAATCCTCTAACTCTGTCCACAATGGAAGAAACCTCTGCTTTTCACATGACTTCCTGCATCAGAATCTCTATACTGTCTTGGCTCAGTACTGGCCTCCACACTCCAAGCATCACCAATGTTGATGCATTGTAACACATTTAGAAGGTCCCAAGGAAGGAGTGTGGATAAAGGCCTAAATTGTGCAGTCCTGGCTAACCTGGAATGTATACAGCAGCGGGCTATTTGTTATGCTTCAAAAAAACGAAAGCAAAATCACAACTGAGTGAGCTTGTGGCTCCTGGGCTGGCCAAAGCCGGAGACAGCCCTGTTTCCTGGTTTTTCTGTCCTTGAGAGCAGTTTTTTCAAACGGGACGGGCGGGAGGGGAGTCCTGTAGGGCAGCAGCTGTATCCACATGCAGCGCACTATTGCCATCATGCGACAGAAACTTCATCACACACAGCGCCATCATGGCTTCTTTCCCATCAGACCCATCTGTTGGCGAGCATCTTATTCCTAGCGATTTTGAAGCGGCCTTGGCTCCAGACCGGGCCTCTTTGCCTTTTCCTGAGGACCCACAAGTGCCTTACACACCGGCGCCGACTTGTTGTGGAGAGTAAGGGCCTTGGGGTGCACCGGCAGCTGCCAAGAGCCGCCATTACAGGAAGTCGTGGAGCGGGGCCTCTGTTACTCTGAGGACTGGACCAGAGATCCAGTCAGACGGCTGCAGGGTGCTGTAAGAATTTACTCTCCGCCCGTCCCTTACATTTACTAGGCAAGGCCCTGTGCTCTTTAGATGATGTCCTGGTGCAGTCGTGGCGAACCTATGGGATGCGTACAGCAGCAGGCTATTTGTTATCACTGAAAGTCTAAAAGCTTCACCATCACTGGACCTGGTGTTACAAGGTTCAGGTCCCTCCTTGCAGCGGTGTGAGAACAGCAGACAGGGCAGTTCCAGGTGGCAGATGCACTCTCCGTCCTGGTCCCTCATTCTCCAAGTTCTACCCCAACACTCTGCATCTGTGTCTTTCTTCTGGTGGCCTCAGAGAAAAAGAATAGGAGTCAAGCTCAGGTCTGGGTCTATCTGACCTCAGCAAGCCCTGCTTTCCTCATCAGTTGGGGCTTTCATGGAGGACCAGCTCATGATTTAGGGCTTTATGAAATCTTTTCCTCAAGATGGCAGTATTGCTCCAGAAGACATAACCAGCTCACATTCATGTGATCTGTCTCCAACTGTCTCGTTAGGAAAAACAAAAAAAAGGCTAAGAGACAGACACTACAGATGTGCTACCTTACACTTTACTTAGAGAAAATATGTCCCACTATTCAATGTTGTTTTTGCTTTTCCTTTGGTATCCATCATAGATTTAATAGGCAAGGTCCTGTGCTCTATCTCAAGCTCCACTGATATGAAAATAAAATAAACATTTCAAGAATTTTTGAAGAGAGATCTAAGCTACCCACCTTCATCAGTCAGATGGCCTTTTCCAAAATTAGTTTCTATTGACCATTCTTCTCATTTTTTTCTTCTTCACCCAACATTCTATCTCCAGTGTTTCCTTTTGTTAATCAAACTGTCTCCTGGTATAGATGGCCAAACCTCAGGGATCCATGCCTAGGAGGGAAAAGATAATACTTCGACCTTTGGGCTTGGTGGAGAACAAATCTAGGCTCCAGAACACTTAGTTTTCATCCTGACTCAAGTCCCAAATGTCCTGGAAGGCCTACTCCACCTTTTTTTTTTTTTTAACCAAGAACATGTATTGGTACACTGTATACATAATGATCACATTCATCATGGTTATTTTGTACCTGTACATGCTGTATCTTGGTTTTTCTCCCTCTTCCCCTCCCCTCGCTTCCATTGCCCTACCCTTCCCTATTTACAGCAGGTTTATTTATATTTTTCCATTTTTCCCTTTCCCCCTTCTTTCCTTTTTCCCTTCCTTCTTTTCCCCCTTTTCCCTTTCTAGTTCTCCTTGCTTTTGAATATTATCTTCCTTTTATATAATATCTATTACACCTCTTTGTCCTTATTTACACTTATGGTTTCTCACATCAGAGAAACAATTCGATGTATACTCATGGGTGTCTGTTTTATTTCACTTAAGAGTATGTTCTCAAGGTGCATCCATTTACCTAAAAATGTCTCTAGTTTATCCTTTTTTATGGCAGCTACTCCACCTTTTGACCTAAGTACCAGTCCTTGTGTGTTGATGAGAGACTGATTAGGTGAAGCTAATAGACTGAAAGCTGCACAACTCTCTGTACTTTGCCCCTGCTACAAGGGATCCATTCCCACAGCAGAGTGGCACCAAGAGGAGGCCTGCTAACCTTTGCTGCCAATGGGCAGAAACAATCGATTAGTGCTCATAACTTCCTCCGCTTCACTTGGAGTGAAATCCTCTAACCCTATCCACATTGGAAAGAAACCTCAGCTTTTTGCATGATTTCCTGCATCAGAATTGCTGTACTTCTCTGACATGTGTAAATGAATGATTGTAAATTCTAGTTAGAGAGATCAGATTGGCCTCATGGATTCATTTTTAACAATGGAGTACAAACATTTTCCCATATTAAGCTTCTTTCCATGGCCCTGTCATATGTGGGGGTTATTGTTTTCACTCAGGGATTGCTCTTACATATTCTCCTCAGAAATTCATACATGGAGCTTTGAAAGGATTCAGGAAATAGCCATGTGCCCATCAAGAGGCAGACACCATTATAAAACTTTAACACTGATAACCTTTTGCATATCTACACTCATTCTTTCAATACATAGAGACCAAGTTCTAAGTAAAGAGTGAAACTACAAAATACATTTGTATTTAAATGGTATCCAGTTATTCATTGAGCTTTAGAATAGATACTTTTGCTTCTGATTTCCAGAAAGATTTTCATATTGTCATAAAATGTTTGAATAACCTAGATTTTACAAAACAAGACATTTAGAATAATCTCCTTGATGAATCTATTCATCACAAAATACTCTACTAAGATCTCACTTAACATTTTACCCATAAAAATATATCCATTTATATAAATATGTTTCACTCATATTATTTAAATGTATAGTTACATATTTGTACTTGAGAAAATTAAGTGGTTTTGTTTATAATCAAGTTTTTATCCTACGGTGGTGTGGAGTGGCACTTGCCTGCAATGGCATCACTCAGGGAGGCTGAGGCAGGAGGATCCCAATTGTGAGCCCAGCATAGGAAACTCAGGAACCTAGGGAGACTATCTCAAAATTTAAAAAATTTAAAGGGTTAGAGATAGAGCTTATTTGAAACCGCCTAGGTTCTAGCTCCAGTATTTAAAAAAAAACAAAAACAAAACAAAACAAAAAAAAGTCGGTGTCTCTGGGTGTGTGTGTGTGTGTGTGTGTGTGTGTGTGTGTTGTGATGCTGGGAATTGAAGCCAAGACCTCCTAAAGGCCGGGACTACCATTTAGCTATATAAGGAGCCCAGTTTGAAAACTCTTTTTTTCTTTTCTTTCTCTTTCTGTTCTATTTGTATCGTTTTTGAGACAAGGTCTTGCCATGTATCCTCCTCAGATCTTGAATTCACCATACCTCTGTCTCAGTGCTGGGATTACAGGACCGGGGCATCACACATGGCTTCAGCCCCCCAATATTTGTCTAAAGGGCCGGAATGTGGGACACGCGACTCCAAGACCCTGTATTTGTCTCTGAGTGAGTTCCTCTCCACCGTGGGAGGAAGTGAGGCCCCACCTAACAACTTCGCGTGATGGTGTCCCCTGGCTGCTGCTGGTCCACTCCAGGCCCCTTACTATCCAAGATCTACATCGAGGTAGGACTGACCAAGTCTTTCCTGGGGTCTCAGGAGAAAGCAAGGAGGCCTAGCTTCACCTCCGAGCCTCTTCCTACTCGCCACAGGCCGGACTTCCCTTGACAGCAAGGCCTCATGGGAAGAGCGCAGTCACGGTGCTGGATGGCCTGAAACTCTGTCCGCAAGATGGCAGTAGGGCACCACATACTGTCCTCCAGCGCTCTGCTCCCGCCCTTCGTGTCTGAAAAAACTCCTCCATCTACGGACAGATAACAAGGCAAGAGGCCGCCTTGTGTTTCCTGCAGCCTAGAGCCACAAGCTCATTCCACTCTAGTGAATTTACTTTTGTTTTCTGCTTGAAACCAAACTGAACCCTAGACGCGCAAATTTTCATCGAGTATCTTCTTTTGTCGGAAATTAAATTGGCGTCGCAATTATCATGTGTGCCTCAGTTCATTAGCACGCCGCACTTTCACTTGACATCAAATTCTGTGCTTCAGGCAGTTAGCTGGTTCCAGGCCCAAATGGAAGAAGGAATTGATTGATCGCTGGAGATAATATTGAGCTACCATTTCACAATTCCAAATGGCCTCTGACCCGAACTCTCTCCTAGACAACTACACAGACCACCTCCACTCTGTCACTTTTTGTGCTGAGTGGTCAGCAGCTCTTACCAAGACACAGGAGGAGCCCCAGATGACTTCCAGCACTGTGTCCACACATTGCTCCACAGCGTGTGATATCCAGCCTTACAGATGTAGGAACTACCAGGAGAGGTTAATCACAGTTTTAGCTCAATGTTTCATTTAAAATTGGAATAAAGGACATTCTCCAACTATTTTTCTTGAACTCTATTTTTTCTTTCAATTTTACCTAGATTTTACCGCAAAGATTTGGAGACACTTTGGTACATTGAATGTGTATTTACATTTGTCATGGTCACTTCTTGATAGACTGACGTCCTCAGTCCTCATCCACATACAAAGTCCATCACTGTCTCTTAAAATAACTGTTTTCTTAAGATGCATTTAATCTGCTCTTACTGCAGCTCTTCCATATGTAATTCATTATAGTTTGCACAGAACATCTTTCATACTGTTTACTTTTCACCCATTGGTGAATGGGATCTAAATCAGTCTCTTAAGGAGAAGATAGTTTGATCATGTTTATTTGAACTGAATTCCACAAATCTCTGCTGTTAAATAGGACAGTTTAGTACATTTTAAAAAATTATAGGTAAAAAGGACTTATTCATGCCATTTTGCTTCATGTTTAATAGGTGGGTTATAAATTTTTTCTGAATTACTATCTACTTTTCTGATTGATTCATATTTTCTCAGATATTTTTTCTATCCACTTCTTAGTTTTTTTCAGTATGTTTTTATTTTTTCCATTTATAGGTATCCTGATCAAGACAGTATCTTAATTTTGTGGTAATTTTCATTAAATAGGTTGTTTTGGTGGTATATAAAACTTTGCCTGTTCTACTCCAAAACATTTTTCTGGAATTTTCACAAACTATATCATAAACACTTTATGCACATCAACATAGACTAATATTAGTTGCATGTACTTCCTTTTTAAATCATATGTGAAAAAAGATAGTTACCACAAAATATAATACTTCCATCTTTTATATTTATGTCTTTAGGTACTTGTTCCTTCATGTGGTTTGAGTTACTGTGTAGTGTCTTCTCATTTCATTTTTTTTTTTCTATCATTTCACCCTGAAGGACTCTTTTTATGTCTGTGCTATAAGATATCCGTGATGGCGAAACTCTATGAAACTTTTTTTTACATGAAACTTTTATCTATGGATGACTTCATTTCTCATTCATTTTTGAAAATCAGTACTGCAGGATGTGAGATTATTGGCAGGGTTTTTTTTTTTCTTTTAGAACTTTATTGATTTATTTATTGACAGTATTGAGGATTGAATTCAGGGCCCTCTGCAACTCTTTCTCTATTTTTATTTTGTGACAAGTTATCTCTAAGTCTGCAAGTTGTCCTCTCTGGGCTCTACTTCTCGATGTCCTGCCTCAGTCTCCCAAAGTGTCAAGATTACAGGCGTGTGCCACTGAATCGGGCTTCTTTGAGAGATTTACATTTTATTCCCCTCCCTTTTGCCTTCCGTAGTTTCCAAAGAGAATTGTTGGCTAATTTTATGGAAGAATCCTTGTACATGACATCATTATCTCTTCATGCTTTCTAGTTTCATGATTTGGCTTTTCTTTTGATAGCATGACTACAGTGTGAATCATTATGTAATCCTTTATGTTTACAGTATGGAGTTTGGTAAACTTCTAAAATGTAAACACTCATGTTTTCATTGACCTGACTTCGTATTCACTGATTCTTTATCTTGACAGGTCAAATCTACCAGTGGGGACTTCTTGGAAAATATTCATTTTGGTTATTAGACATTTTAGTTACAACATTTTTATTTTGTAATATGGAAAATAATTTGTGTCTTGTTGACATTCTCTAATGGAGAGATATTGTACTCCTTGTTTCCTTCAGTTCGTTGAGTTTGGTTTCCTTTTGTACTCTGAGCATATTTAAGAGAAGGGATTTCAAGTCTTTTCTAGCAAGTACAATGACATCAGTTTCCTTATGGGCAGTTTCTATCAGTTTCTTTTTAATCTGTGAATGGGTGCTACTTGCTCATTTTTTGACATACCTCATTTGTTGTTTTCATTAAATACTTCATATTTTCAGGGTTTTAATGAATTAACTCTGGAAAACACACTTTAACACCCACTCCCCAAATACTGAGATGACAGCACCTATAAGCTGTTATTGTTCGCTTTTATATTGAGTTTTCTCAATCAGTTTTGTAAAGTCTGTGTAGTTTTCATGTGTGGGCATTAAAATCTGTGCTCTGTTAGATTACTGGTCACCCATTACCACAGCAGTTTCTTTACACATTTGGAGTCTAAGAAAGAAAGAAGTCTTTGCATACTGGCTTTTTCCTGGGCAACTTACACCTTTATGTCACCCTTCTCCTCCAAGTAACAAAGAACACGAAGGCTACAAATGAGAGCATAAGATCGTCTCAGGATTTTGTGAGCAGCCATCTGGCTTGGCAGGTTTCACTGGCTTTCTTGTACTGTACCTCCTTTTCCTGTACATATCACTTTTATTAGCTTCTCTTGCCTGATTGTTCTGGCTAATGTATGGAGAACTATATTGAACAAGAGTGATGACAGAGAATATTCTTGTCTTGCTCCAGATTTTAGAGAGAAACCTTTCAGTTCTCCCCCACTTAATATGATAGTACCGATTGTTTTGTTACATATGGCTTTTATCAGATTGAGATAAAGTCCTTCTAAAACTATATTTCGTCAGGGTTTTTTGGTGCCAATTAATCTTTTATTTGTTATTACACACATCAATATTTTACAGAAAAAATAAAGAATTCCTTAAAGTGTAATTAATTACCTGTCTTCCCACACTTTCAATGTTGAAACCTAAATTTTTACACAATTATAATCCGTAAACATAATTTATTTTCTAAGTAACATTTTGGTTCTCACTTAAATATTTTTGCATAGGATTTCACATATGTCAACATATAAAGGCTACGTAACAGTTTACCACAGCAACAGCAACACACTAATATTTATCCATTTCTCAACATATAAGGTTTTTAAAAAAAAACTTGTACAGATAGCTTTTCTTTTAAATATTTTCCTGGGTATATGCCAGTCATAGTGACTTGTATGTGAAACAATCAGGCATGGAGCTCTTGTTAGTTCCCTAGTTTTTTGTTTTCTGTTTTTTAATGACTACTAACATACAAGGCTTCTGGTATGAAGACACATGCACATTTAAAATTTTTGCTCAATATAATAGCATAAATGAGGTCAAAGTTGCTTCCATTTGCACTTTTAGTATTAGTTCATTTGAATATCATTCTAAGAACTGAGTTTTACTTGTATCATCTCATTTGTAGTCTCTCTTTATAAATATGCTCACTAAAGAGCACAAAGCCTTAAAGATTTCCATCCACTGTATTATTTTTTTAGACAAGGTCTCACTATGCAGCTCAGGCGGGCCTTCAGTTCACTATGTAGGTGAGGCTGGCCTTGACCTCTTGTTGATCCTCCTGCCTCAGCTTCTCGAGTGCTGGGATTACAAGAGTGAGCCACCATACCTGGCCCATCCACTTTAAAACATATTAAGCACTTGTAAATGCAAACAGCTTTTTTGTTCCACCTTTCCTTCTTTAGTATACATTTTTCATTCTTTTAAATTGATCTACCGTGTCAATGGTTTTCATTGCCATGAAATTTCTTTGCATTATTGGGATGAAAACATTCTTTTTATTATTCTTTTATATATAACATTTTCATTCATGTAGAACAAAATGCATTAACGTATGAAAAGTGGACCTAATCTCTACATTGATCCGTCCAGTCCTCCTATTAACTTTTATGAAATACTTCTTTCTAAATATTTTATTAATCTTAAATATTCTATTCAGCATGACAGAATATATAGAAAGATTGCTTAACAAAATGCTTTAAAGATTTGAAAGGCAAAGCTCTCATGTTTTTAAACCGAAATTTAAAAATACTTATATCTCTCTGCCTTAGTTTTCCAGATAAATTATGAACACTGCTAAATTGCATAAGGCATCCAGTTGGATAGTTAAATGGTATTATAGTAAATCCACACATCTCATATTAGCATTCATTTGGATGTGGTTTTATACACATTAATTAATCCTCAGAGTAATTCTGTTAAATATTAATTCTGTTTTATAGGTGGAGAAATGGAAACTATGGTGATCTTTCCAAGCTTAAATAACAGGCAAGAAGTGATGCAAAGACTCCCCATTTACTGTTTTTCCATTATACTGTGATGTCTCTCATGGGAATAGTCTTACATTTCAACTTTAGCTCTTTCAACCTGCTATTTAAGCATCTTTCTCAAATTATCCCAATATAGTTGTGTAACCTTCCTTCAAAAGCGCATATATATATATATACAAATATATAAATACTCAAAATATTTTTAAATGACACTTACCATTCGTATCTAGAAACAGGAGTTTTAATTTACACATCCTGCAAATTCCTGAATTAGTCTTTTATTGTTAATGTTTACATGATAGTATCACTTTAGCTAGTTATAAAACCATGTAAACAGAAAACACTTATGCTGCTTTCTTTTTTTCCTTGCCTTTCCGTTTTCTAAATGCTTTTTATACTGCAATGACGTTTCTTCAACCATACATAAATTAATATGGTGCCAATACTGCTTAATTTCTGTTTCAAGAAATGTTTATGTTTTCCCACTATGAATGCCAGGTCTTAATTTTAACTAACTAGTTATCATATTATGAAAAGCCTATAAAATCATTACCACCAATAATTAGACTAAACATGAAGAGTAAATTTTTTAAAAACATAATGGAGTTAATACTTTGGATTTTTGCCATTTGGTTCTATTGAAGTCTATGTAATCATGATTCTACCGAACACCAATGTTACAATTCCGAGTCATAGGAAATAAGTTTTTATTTGTTGCTGTATTGTTCACCAACATTTCAGGGTTTTTTTTTTTAATCATGAATGAATGTTGGATTTCTTCAAAGGCTTCTTCTGCCTCAGTTGAGAGGATCAGGTGAATTTTGCCCTTGCTTCTCTTTATCTGATGAATTGTACTTATCGATTTGCATATGTTGAACCATCCCTGCATCCCTGAGATGAAGCCTGCTTGGTTATGGTGTAGGATATTCTTGATGGCTTGCTGTGTTCTCTTTGCCAGTATCTTACTGAGGATTTATGCATCTGTGTTATGCAGCATTTCTCATTTATGCACCATTGAAGAGATTCTCATGTAGTTCTCCTTTTTGGTTGGGTGGTTTTCTGGTTTTGGGAATCACAGAACTGCTTGTTTCCAGGAATGACTTTGGAGCACAGCTTCCCTTTCAATTCCATTGAAGTGTCTGAGGAGTATTGGTGTGAGATCCTCCTTAACCTTCTCATAGAATGTGCCAGTGAGTCCATCAGGACCCGGGCTTCTCTTCATTGGTCATTTTCAAAATTACTTCTTCCCCTTCATCGTCTGTCACTGGATTGTTCAGGGGTTTTATACTTTCTTGTTTCAGTTTTTGTAATTCACACGTATCCATTGCCTCTGAATTCTCCAATTTATTAGCATACAGCTCAAAAAAGAGTTACTAATAACTTTTGAATTTCAGTGGTGTCTGTTGTGATTTTGCCTTTTGCATCTCTAAATGCATGGATTTGTGATTTTTCTTTTCCTTTTCTTTTTTTTTTTTGTAAGATTGGCCAGGGTTTGTCTGTTGTTTCTTCTTTCCAAGATTCAGCTTTTCACTTCGTTGATTCTTTGTACTGTGTTTTAGTCTTAATTTGGACTAATTTAAATCAGACAATTTCAAATGTGACAGCCGCCTGTCGCAAAATACAGTACCAGAAAACAAAGTTACCTCCTCCTTCTCCAAGTCTTCCCCGGCTCTCAGTTTTTGACAAGATCCAGAGATGTGTAAAAGTGGCTTGTGACATGTTTTGTGAGTCCCATTCTGGCTCACTGATGCTTTGCTGCAGGCGTGGGCTCCTGCCATTGCTTATTTCACCATCTCCACTGACATGGCCTTTGCAGCTTGTTTTTGGCATTTCAAGAAACACCTGAGGGCTGGGGATTTAGCTCAGTGGTTAG
Source organism: Hystrix cristata (assembly GCA_004026905.1). NCBI lineage: Eukaryota > Metazoa > Chordata > Mammalia > Rodentia > Hystricidae > Hystrix > Hystrix cristata. The sequence continues at coordinate 37,557 of PVJO010004856.1, forward strand.
AGTGCTTGCCTACCAAGCACAAGGCCTTGAATTCGATCCCTGGCACCAAAAAAAAAAACAAAAAAAACAAAAAACTGTGGGTCTTTACAATATGCTCGCCCCAATAGTCATGTAGGAAGAAGTGAAATGGGGTCACAGGTCATGCTACACATCTGTGGCGAGGTCTTTAAATATTTGTTCATTTTCAAAAATTTTCAGTTTTTTGTTGAAATTAATGTCACTTAACACTTTAGTCACATTTAAGCTTCCAACAAACGAAGGCGTATGTCATATCTTTGTTGAGATTACTTATAATATGCAGAGGCCTTCTCCCTCTGCTTTTTAGCACTGCTACGTTAGAAGAACTCTCCAGAATTCTTAGCCCCAAGAGGAAGGCCCACACCTTTGGCCTTCCTAGTTCACTGAAGTAGCCCAAGACATTTGTGTGCACTGGAGAACCTCAGCCAGCATGCCAGTTCCCGAATGTGGGACTAGGAACTCTCCTGACCTTTGTGCTTTGTCCCTGCCACACAGGATCCACGTCCCACAGCAGAATGACACCAACTGGAAACCTGCTAACCTTTTCTGCCAAGGGGCAGAAACAATGGATTAGTGCCCATAAATACCTGCATTTCACTTGCAGTGGAACCCTCTAGCCCTGTCCACATTGGAAAGGAACCTCGGCCTTGCACATGTCTTCCTGCGTCAGAATCTCCGTAGTCTGCTGGCTCAGTACTGGCCTTCCACTCTCCGCGCTCTGTAACAGGCCGTCACCAATGTTCAGATGACTTATACTACATCAGGAGGGTCCTAAGGAAGGAATGTGGATAAAGGCCTAACTTTGGTTTCACTTCCAAAAACAAGAGCAAAATCACAACAGACTGAGCATGTGGCATGGAGCTGAGCAAAATGCAAGGCAGCCTTGTTTCCTGGTTTTGCTGTTTCTGAGAGCAGTTTTTTCAGACAGGACGGGCGGGAGAGGAGGCCTGGAGGACAGCACTTGTGCCCATACGCGGCGTACTACTGCCATCGTGCGACAGAAACTTCTGCACACCCAACGCCATTATGGCTTCCTTCGCATCGGACCTAGGAGTTGGTGAAGGTCTTACTAGTAGCGAGTTTGAAGAAGCTTGGCTCCACACTGGGCCTCCTTGCCTTCTCCTAAGGCCTCGCAAGAGCCTTAGACACCGGCGCTACCTTGTTGTGGAGAGTAAGGGGCCTGGAGTGGACCCGCAGCTGCCCAGAGCCGCCATTACAGGAAGTCGTAGGGCGGGGCCTCGGGTCGTCCTGTTGTGGACTGGACCAAAGACCCATTCGGCCAGCTGTAGGCTCTTGGCAGCACTTACTCCTCCGCGTACCCCTTACAGCAATTGTTAGCAGGCCTTTAGGGGATGTCCTGGTGAAGTGGTGGTGAATGTATAGCACGCGTGCTGCGGTGGTCTGCTTGTTATCATTGAAAGCTTCAGCATCACTGGACCTGGTGTGATATGGGCTTTGGGTCCCTCCCTGTAGCAGCGTGAGAAGGGCAAAAACAGGGCAGTTCCAGGTGGCAGCTGCACTGAGTCCGCAAGTCTCACTCTCCAAGATTTACTCCAACACTGCATTTATATTTCTTGTGGTAGCCTCAGGGAAACAGGATGGGAGCAGAGCTTGCGTCGCGGTCTCTCTGACGTCACAATCCCTGCTTTCCTTGTTGGCTGTGGCTTTCATTGAGGAGCAGCTCATGACTTAACGCCTTTATGATTTGTATTCCGCTGGGTGGCAGTAGGGCTCCAGAAGGCCCAACCAGACCACCTCCATGTGTTCTCCCTCCACCCTTCGCGTTTTAAAAAAAAATGCCCAAGAGACTAAGGCAGTACAGCTGGTGACTATGTTATACTTAGAGAAAGCATGTTCCACTAGTAGAATGCTGCATTTGCCCTCCATCTGATATCAAGGATAGACTTCATAGACAAGGCCCTGTGCTATATCCCCAGCTCCATGCATAGCGAAATAAAATAAACATTTGAAGAATCTTTTAAAAAGTGTGATCTAAGCTACCCACCTTCACCAGTCAGCTTGCCTTTTCCACAATTTCCACATGACGGAGACTTCCCATTTTTTTCTTCTTCGCTCAAAATTTTATTTCCAGTGTTCCCTCTTGATAATCAAATTGTCTCATGGTATTGATGACCAAACCTCAGGCATCCACACCTAGGAAGGAAAAGAAAATAATTACACTTGCGAGCTCGGTGAAGAACAAACCTAGGTTCCAGAGTGCGTGGTTCTCATCCTGACACAAGTCCCAGGTTCCCCGAAGTCCTGCTCCATATTCCGACCTGAGCACCAGTCCTTGTGTGTTCATGAGAGACTGACTTTAGGTTTAGCTATTAGACTGAAGGCTACACACTGTCATACCTGGAATGGATTTCATTTACATATAAATGAGTAAGTATATCCTTCAATCAGAGAAATTATATTGGTCTCAGGGAGCCATAGTTTAGCAATGGAGTGCAAGCATTTTCCTACATTAAGTAACTTATCCCTGGTTCTCATGACTGTACTGTGAGTGTGGTTAGTATTTTCACTTAGGAATCACTCTTATATTTTCTCCTTTGTAACTCAGACATGGAGCTTCAAAAGGATTCAGAAAATAGCTATGTGTGCACCATCATAAAACTTTTATTACACCCTGATAATCTTTTTCATGTTTACTCCTGTTCTTCCAATACATACAGACAAAATTCTAAGGAACCAGTGAAAGGACACAACACATTTGCATTTAAATTATACTGAGTTACTCATTGCATTTTAGAATGGACATTTTCATTTCCGATTCCCAGGAAGGTTTTGACATTGTCATAAATTATTTTTATTATTCTCAAGTTTTTATCCTACACTTGTGCGGAGTAGCTCATTCCTGTTATCCCAGCTTTCAAAGAGGCTGAAGCAGGAGGATGCAAGTTCAAGCACAGCCTGGACAGCTCAGCAACCTAGGGAGACTCAGACTCAAAAAAAAAAAAGAAGTGCTGAGGATGTAGCATAGTGAAAAGCACCTAAGTTCAATCCCCAGTACTGCAAGGGGGAAAAAAATCTTCTTCCATAAATTCTGATTAGTTTTTGGTTTTGCTTTTTTCGTTTTACTGACACAGGGTCTCTCTATGTATACCAGGCTGGCCTTGACCTCACTATGTAGCCCAAAATGGCCTTGGACTTCAGGTGATCCTCCTGAAACTCTTAAAAACCACAATTAAAGAAAGCAAAATTCAAAAAGAAGTATTCTAAATTGGCATATTTCATATTCAGGCACCCTGATGTCTGCCCTGAGGGAACTTAGAGATACATGTATTCACACCACTCACAGGCAGCTACAGTTTTTCATTAATGTCTGTTTACATACATATAAATAAAAATACATATATATACAAACCCATACGCTAACACTAACCAGGATCACAAATATTCAGTTTTTAGAGCTTTGTATACGCAGAAAAATATATATATATATGTTTCCACACAGTTGTACCTCCATACACTGCACATGCTTGTTTCTTTTAGATATAACTGTACACATTTGTATGTTTACACAGGCTTAGCAGCACCATATACCACCATTGGCATATATTCATATCGATATATATTTTCTAGTGCTTGATGCTTTATTTCACTCTGGAGCATTAGGAAATTACAAAGAGCATTTGGCAGGCCAGTCACAGTGAGAACAAACAAGCATTTTTAAAATGTCCTAGGGAGGGGAGGGCAAAAGGGGACACTTGTCTACAATACAACCTTCTTCAAATCTGAGGCAGAACTATCACCAGTTGGAGCCCTAGAGCTGACAGGGAGAGAGAGAGAGACAGAGACAGAGAGACAGAGGAAGAAGGAAAAAAGAAAAAAAAAAAAGAAAATTTAAAAAGAGCTGGCAATGTGGCTCAGTGGGAATGGCTTAGATTGAATTTCCAGTAAAACACACACACACACACACACACGAGTCTGTGCCATGTACTCCCATCTTTTCCTATGTATATGTAGATTCATAAAACAAAGCTCAAATTCTTGTTAAAGCAAGTGTTCTTCAATGAGAATTGGTGGGGGCAGGTACAGTGGGGATAGAACTCAGGGCCTCGAGCTTGCCAGGCAAGCACTCTACCACCTGAGTTAAATCCCCAACCCCTTCAATGAGAATTTAAGTGCTTTTCAGAATAACTAATATTTGAGGGGGACCACTGACATGTTTTAAAAAATTGTCACTTCTTAAAATTGAGATACATTTCATATAACATGAAATTACCCATTTCACTGTGTGCAGTTCAGTGGCATTCGCTACATTCACAGTGCTGTGCCAGTGGTACCTCTATCTAGTTCCACATAATTTTAATTGCAACCAAAAGAAGCCCTGGACCCATTAACTAGACAATCCCCATTTCCCTCCTTCCAACCTGCCCAGTTGCCAGCAACAACTATTTTGCTTTTTGCCCCTATGGGGTGGCCTGAACTGGGGAGTTCACATAAAATGAATCATGACAAGAAATAGCCTTTACTGTTTGCCTGTCTCACAGAGCATAATGCTTCTAAAGCTCATGGGTTATGAACAGTTCCTTTCTTCTCATGGCTGAATAATACACCTTCTATACATGCACCACATTTGGTTTATTCATTCATCAAGTGATGGACATTTGGCTTCTATCTGCCTTTTGGCTATTGTTACTAGTGCCACTATGAACGTGGATACACAAGTAATTGTTCTGTTGCACATTTTCACTTCTTTGGGGGCATATATCTTGGACTGGAATTGCCAGTTCATATCCTGATTCCATGTTTACATTTTTGAAACATTCACAAGCTGTTTTCCATAGCAACTGAACAATTTTGTTTCCCCACCAGCTCTGTACAAGGTCCCATTTTCTCTACCTCCTTGCCAATACTTCTACTTTCCTTTCCTTGGGATTTTAAGAAAGGCCCAATTTACTGTATGCAAGATGGCACCATGAGATGGTTTTTATTTATATATGTGCACACGAATAATATTATCTTTTCACATGCTCGTTGAGTATTTGTAAAACTGCTTTGGAGAAACATCTATTCGAGTTCATTGTTTCAATTTTATTTTTATGTTTGCAACATAATGATTGCCTTCATCATAAGGAGCTGTTCCATGTACATAATACATCTTAATTCTTTTTACTTCCCCTTCCTTTCCCTCTTCTCTTCCTTCACTCCTTGGTCCTTTTGCAAAAGCTCTAACTCTTTATTTCCTATAATCTTTCATTTTGGTCTTTAAATTATTTATACTTTGGGTTTCTCATATAAGAGAAACCATGTGATATTTAAGCTTATGTGTCTAATTTATTTCCACTTAACATTATGGCCTCAAGGGGAATCCGTTTTCCTACAAATGACTCAAGTTTGTCCTTTATGGCAGAGTACTCTTCCGTTGTGTATCAATAGCACATTGTCTTTATCCACTCATTTGTTGATGGACATATAGGCCTCTTTCAAGATTTAGATATTATGAATTGTGCTGCCATAAACATAGGTACACATCTATCACTGTAACATGCGTCTTTAAATTTCGGGGAAGATACCTAGAAGAGGAACACCTAGGTTGAATGGAATTTCTAGTTTTAGTTTTTTGAGGAATCTTCATACTGATTTTCATAGTGGTTGAACTTGTTTACACTCCCACCAACAACAGAGAAGGGCTCCGCCCCCAACCTCACCAGCATTTATCATTATTTGATTTCTTGATGGTAGCCATTTTTTCTAGAGTAAAATAGAATCTCAATGTTGTTTTAACTTGCATGTCTCTAATTATCAGAGATGTTGAACACTTTTTCATGCATTTATTGGCCATTTGTACTTCTTTTTCTGAGACGTGTCTACTTATTTTCATTGCCCACTTATTGACTTGGTCCTTTATTGGGGGGGTGTCTAATTGTTTTAAGTTGTTTATATATTCTAGATATTATTCCTCTCTCCCAGGAGTAGCTGACAAAACATTTTTCCCATTCTGTAGGCTGTCTCTTTACTTCATTAAGTATTTTTTTATATTGTATTTCATTTTTGCTTTTGAGAGAGTAAAAGTTCTTCAGGTATATTCATACTTTTCTAGATATTTGATTTGGACATGTATTCTGCTAGCTGTCCCTTTATATTATTCATCATGTCCTTTATTGAAAAACATTTTTAAATTCTGATGAAGCAAATCTTTCGTTTCTCTGTTGTTCACACTTCCAGCAACAGCTCCAAGAGAACACCGCCAATTCCAAGGTCTTGAAGATTTACTCCTATATTTGACTCTAAGTTTTATAGTTTATGGAGTTAATTTTTGAATACACTGTGAGACAGGGATATAACTGCAGTGTTTGATACGTGGAATGACCGTGATGATACTGTTGAAATCAATCGACCACTGTGTGTGGGTTTATTTCTGGACTCTAGAGATATTCCTCTGTACTTATCTCTGTATCTATTCTAATTTGAGTAGCACACTCCCATGATCATTGTAGCTTTGGTAGTAAGTTTTGAAATCTGGAAGTGTACTCCATCTTGTGTTTTTTACTCAAGACTTCTTTTGAGCCTGACTAGGGGGCACGCACCTGTAGTCCCAGCAGTGGGGAAGCCGAGGGGGTAGGATCTCCAGTTTTAGACCAGTTTACATAACCTAGGGGAGACCCTGTCTCAAAAAGAAAAATAAAAACAGTTGTTTTGGTTATTCAGCTTTCTTGAAATTCCATATGAATTCTAGAATCAGCTGTTCTGTTTTTGTAGGAATGGTCATTGGGATGATATGGATTTCACTGAATCTGTAGAGATCTTAGTGTAATATTGCCATAAAACCATATTCAGCCCTTCAATTCACGAACACTGGGTGTTTTTAATATAATTATGTCATCTTCAATTCCTTCAGCAATATTTTATCATTTACAACGTACTAGTCTTCTTTAACAGAAATTCGTCCTGATGTTGTTGTAAATGAAATTGATTTAATTAAATTTTCAGGCTGCTCACTGCTAGTGTATACCTATGTAAATACAACTGATTTGTGGGTTTTTTTTTTTTTTTGAGACAGAGTTTCCTTCTGTAGCTCAGGCTTGTCTTCATTTCCTGATCCTCCTGCCCCACACTCCATATATAAAGATGAGAGGCGTGCACTTCCATGCCTACCATTACACCTGATTTTTATAATTTTCTCTTCTGCCCAGAACTGTTTGCTGCATCTGTTTATTAGCTGTGACAGGGTCTCTGTGGATTTTTAAGGAATTTCTTTGTGTGAGATCTTGGAATTGGCAGTGACGATTTTCCTTCTTCCCTACAATTTGGATGCCTTATCTATATTTTTTCTGGCCTGATTCCTTGGCTAGAACTTCTGGTCAAAATTCAGTACAAGAGAACAAAGTGGACATTTTTGCTTGCTTGTGACCTTAGGGCAAAGCTTTTAGTCTTTCACCACTGAGTAAACTACCAGCTGTAAGGTTTGTATAAGTGCCCCTCTGCCTTAATGGGAAACACCCTTGTAAACATAGTTCATTGTTTTTGCTTTCCTGGAGGGATGAAATGCTGGAATCCCTTTTATTCTGCCACTTTCATTGACATTATTTTGCCACCTGCTTTGCATATCTAGAATCAATCAAGCTATGACAGCCACATATGAAGACATGATGTGGGGTCACAGGTAACACCACCTCCAACAGACAAGGACACTGCAACTGTAGGTATCTGCAGCCCTTTTAACTGTTTTTTGTTTGTTTGTTTGTTTGTTTGTGCTGGGGATGGAACTCAGGGCCTTGTGCTTGCTAGGCAAGCAGTTTAACCACTGAGCTAAATCCCCAGCTCCCTTTTAACTGTTTTTAGTCCTCCGCATTTTATGTAGAAGATACAACTCTTCTTTGGTCTTCTCTTCAGGTTCTTTTGCGCCCCCACACAACAGGGGACACCCAAGACCTTTAGCAAATACGCCTGGTGTTACTGTATGCCACCTGGAATGGTCTGTCCTTGGTGTTCTCACCGTGTAGCAAATAGGGATCCATGTACCACAGCCTAGTGACATCACTTAAACGCATGTTCTATCTCTCTCTCTCTCTCTCTCCCCCTCTGTGTGTATGTGTGTGTGCTTTGTGGGTCGAAGGCAGGATCTAACACCCGACAGGAAAAAAACTGTACCAATCAGCTATATCCCCAGCTGGTTTGCAAACTCTTTACTTTGTTTTTAAGAAAGGGTCTTGCTATGGTTGCCCAGGCTGGCCTTGAACTCATGATCCTCTTGCTTCGTTGCTGGGATTACAGAAGTGTACAATCATGCCCCAGATTTGGCCTGCAAACTCTTACTCTAAAGGGCAGGAATGGGTGACAGGTGTTCTCTAGAGTCTGCCTTTGTCTTGGAGCAGATCCTTGTTCCCCGTACAAGGGGAGAAACTGAGGCTCCGCCCTATCACCTCCTATGACAATATCTCCTGACAGCTGCTGGTCGAGGTCAGACCGTTCACTACACAGGTTCTGCAGTGAGGTGGCTCCAGTGGCCAGATCTCTCCTGAGGCCACAAAAGGAGGCCTTTACCAACCGGTTACCGGCAGGACCTTACCAACAGAGAAGCCTCTTGGGAAGGGAGCTGTCATGGTGCCTGTTGTACTTAAACTGTCTCTGCAGATGGCAGTAGTGCTCCACGTATGGGCACAAGTGCTGTCCTCCAGCGCTCTCTCCCACCCTTCCTGTCTGAAAAAAAATCCATCCGGGGCCAGGTGCCAAGAATCTCAGCTGCCTTGAGTTTTTCCCAGCCTCATGCCACAATTTCACTCTGTGTTGAATTTATTTTCCACCTGAAACCAAATTTAAGCCTATATCCACAAGCCACAACTTTTCATCTTCTTGATCCACAACTTTTCAGGAATCTTCTTTTGTCTGAAGTTAACTTGCCATCCCAAGTAGTCCTAGTGCCTCTCTGCTCATTATCACTCAGCACTTTCACTTGACATCACATTCTGTGCTTTGGGCAATTAGATGGTTCCAGACCCAAAAGGGAGAGAAGGAATTGATTGATCCGGAGCTACTGATGGGTAACGGTAAGTGGCCTTTGATCTTCCTTTCCTTCTGGACAACTAGAGTCCACTTCCATTTTGTCACTCTTTGTCTTGAATGGCTAGCAACTCCTTTTCAAGACAAAAGATTAGACCCAGAGAGCTCATATCACTGTCTTTCCTAATCTGCCCTGCAGAGCATGATACCTACACTTACATGTGTATGAGCTCCTACTAAAGGCTGATCACAGTTTTATCTTATTGTTTCTTCACTTAAAATTGGAATAAAGCATTGCTATTAAATATTTTACAACTTCTTATGAATTTACTTCATGTATTTATGTTATATTTAATCTTTCAGGGTAGTATCAGACTTGCCAGACTTTCTTGTCAAGCATGGTGTTTGCCACACATTTATAAAATAATATGTGCTGACCAAGAAAAAAGTACTATCATACCACCTATTAAGACAGGGGATAACCTTTTCTATTATTTCCTCATGTACTTTTAAATATATATATACTTCAATATTTAGGTTCGCAAAAAAACTGATATTAAAATTGGATTAATGTGTACATTGTGATTTAGATCAAACCAGGTGTGTAATCTAAGATTTCGAAGGGAATGCATTCACACACCTCAATATAGAAGCATTCAGTAATATCACTCCCGAACATCCAGACACACGCATACATATATACCAACAGCAGCCTGACTCTGACCATCACCATGATTAACATGTAGCTATTTATAGCAGCGGGTGGGTAGTACAGCCCTATAATCCCCACTCAGGAGACTGAGGGAGAGGGAGTACGGGTTACATAGGGAGTTCAGGGCCATTCTAAAAGCAAAAGAAAACAAAATGTAGCTGTTAAACATGTGCTTATAAACATGTGAAAATTTTCATTAGACATAATTGAATGCACCCTAAAACTTTCATTATCTTTTACAGTTTCCATATTCATACTCATATGCATAAATTTCTTGATTTCTGCTCTATCTAGTGCCTTATTATCCAAGAGACTTATGAAAATAGTCCATACTAACGACAAAGTGTTCAATTTCTGAGAATTTACGAAGCCAAGTAAGTGTTTTCTTCATCACAAGAAAGAGCTTTAAATTGTATTTATTATACATTCATGTGTGGTCCCTTACTCATATAGCAAAGACTTAAAGGTTCCCATTCTTTTGTGCACAGAGTGTTCAAATATGTTTTCTGCATTTATTACAGCTGCCCATGACCTGGAAACATTATGAGTCAGGAGACACAAAGGCAAGGTCTCGCAGTAGTCCTTCCTTGAGCCACCAGACAGGTCAAAGTGGACAACCACAAGTCTTTGAGAGAAGTTCTGTACTTCTCCCATGCAAGCAAAGGAAGAGAACCATTCTCACAGCAGTGTGGAGATCTGCAGATGGTCTGCAGGCAATTTAAAATGCCATGACCCCCTCTCTCAGGGTACCAGAATCGAAGGTGTTTCCTCCTCTGTCTCCAAGCCTTCCCTGGCTCCAAGTTTTTGCCAAGATCCACAGATGCATAGAAGTGGTTGGTATGTGACACGCTTTGCCAGTTCACTGCTGGCTCACTCACTGTTACTTTTGTGGAGGCGTGGGACCCTGGCATTGCTTATTTCACCATCTTCACTGATGTCACCCTTGCAGCCTCTTTTTGGCATTTCAAGAAACAACTGTGTGTCTTTACAAGGGACTCAGCCCAATAGTCACATATGAAGAAGTGAGATGGTGTCAGAGGTAGCGCTGTTTGTCTTTAGCAAGAACTTTAAATGCTAGCTTGTTTTCAAATCTTTTCACTGTTTTTCTTGATATCCATGAGAAATGCCACTTAACACTTTATTCATATTTAAACTACTAATGGAATACTTCTTTTCTATGTGTCTTTCTGGAAATGCTCCTTTAGAACTTGCCACAAATCTTGGCCTGAAAAGGTAGCTGTAATTCTCAGGCCTTCCTAGTTCCTGGAAAGCAGCCCATAGTCATCCGTAAACATGAGATCTTCAGCAAGCAGGCCTGTTCCTGTAGTATACCACCAGGAATTGACTCGTCCATAGTCTGTCCCTGATACAAGGGATCCATGTCCCATAGCACAATGACACCAACTGCAGGCCTGCTAACCTTTACTCCCAACGGGCAGAAACAACAGGTAAGTGCCCGGAAGTGCCTGCATTTCACTTGGAGTGGAATCCTCTAACCCTGTCCACATTGGGAAAAAGCTCAGCTTTGCATAGGCACAGCTTTGCCTGCATCAGAGTCTCCTGAATTCTGAGGGCTCGGTACTGGCCTTCCATCCCAAGCTCTATAACAGGACATCACTAATGTTCAGGTATCTCGTAAGGCATTAGGAGAGTTCTGAGGAAGGAGTTTGGATTTTGGCCTAAACTTGGTTTCCCTTAGAAAACAAACCCCAAATTCTAGCAGACTGAGCTTGTGGTACCAGGCTGGGCAAAATACAAGACAGCCCTGGTTCCTTGCTCCTCGGTCTCTGCCTGGCATTTTTTCAGACAAGAAATGTGGGAAAAGAGCACCGGAGGACAGCATTTGTGCCCACAAGTGAACCATTACTGCTATCACGCGGACAGCGTTTCAGTTCACCTGGCGCCACTACAGCTCCCTTCCCATAAGGCCTAGTTGTTAGAGGAAGGCCATTGTTGAAGTGAGTTGGAAGAGGCTTTGACTCCAGACTTGACCCCCATGACTTCTAAGGTGCAAGAGAGACAAGGACAGTGATGCTACCTTGGTATATAACCTGGGGAATGAGGGCCCTGGAGTGGACCAGCAGCCGGCATGATAAACCCCCACAGGAAGTCATGGGACAGAGCCTCGGTTCCTTTCAGTGTGGACAGGACCCACTCAGAAACAAATCCAGCCTCTCGAGGGCACTTAGCTTGTGTTCTTGCCCAGTCCAGCAAGTTATGAGGCCTTTCTGTGGCCTACCTGTGCTAAGGAGATTTGGTCCCTCCTTGCAGCACTATGAGAATAAAGACAGACAGGTTCCAGGTGGCAGCTGCACGCTCAGTCCTGTTCCCTCAGTCTCCGGGTTCTACCCCCTGAACTCGGCACTCCAGGCAGTTCTGCCTTCCTTAAAGGCCAGGCTTTCACGGAGGAACAGCTCGTAGCTTAGATCTTCATGAAACTACTTCCTGAGGATTGCAGTATTGCACCAGAAGACCCAACTAGCTCAATTAGGACTCTACTTCTACCCATCCCATTTGTAAAAAAATGCCAGAGGAGAGAAAGACAATAGAAACTGTGGCTAGAGTCCACTTCGCTCAACTTGTGAAAATGTGCTCTCAGACTATTGCTTTTGCATGCGATTTGATATTAAAGCTAGATCTGAAGCACACAGCCCTGTGTTCCAGTCCCCCCAAATGGAAAAGAAGTACATCTAAACTACCCACCATCACCAAGCAGCTCCTCTTTTCCAGAATTCAATCTGTAAGTGACCAAGTCCCCATTTCTGCTCTTCTTCACTCAGGTCCCTCTCTCCAGTGTTTCCTCTTGATGAGGTACTGTCTTGCGGTATCGGACCCAAACTTCAGGGATCCAGGCCTACTGCATTCTCAGTAGCCGTATCACTAAAGTGAGGAAGTAATGTTGATCTAGTGATCCACAGTTACCTCCCAGTGCTTCAACATCTTGTCACATGTGACCTCCCTGGGCTCTGATGACCAGGCAGCCACTCCAGGGGAAGAGAACTTGAAACACTTTTGACTCAGTCTACCTCTCTATCAATATGGTAACAGTTATTTTCTTGTGTGAAGTAAACCTAGAAGGTATGTATGTTTTGTAAGCTATGCATAGAAACAACCCAAACAGTTATCAGTTGCTTTGAAATGTTTTCTGACAGTGCTTTTCTTCCTCATCAGCATGTGGTTGTTTTCTGAATCCTTAGCAAGGAATATTCTTTTCTTTTCCCATTTTTCTTATTGCATGTGACCTATACAGAAGGAAGGGGGTTCTCTGGACAAATTTATGCTCGCATATAACATTCTTTGACTGTGACTCCCTATTCCTTTCCTTCCCTTCCCACACTCTCTCCTTCTTCTCTACTAGCCTCCCTTATAGCAAACATCATTCTTTATTTTTCTCCAGAAAGATTATTGCAAACTTTATACCTAACGAAATGTAAAATACACACACTCACCACATAAAGTCACAAAAATAGTTGAAGATTATTTCATGGCATAGGAAAATGTACCGTTCTCATATTAAATGATGGGAAATGAGATGCAAGCGAGACTAACCTCAGAAAGTAGCACCTATAAGTATCCTGCCATGCAGAGCATGTGTGACATGCAACAAGGCTTATGTAGTCCCTCCTCTTCTGGCAAATGGCAAATTGTTGCCTACAATTCACTGGGCTATAAAACGGACAACTCCCGGGTTCTCTTGAAGAGTGGACAGATGACAGACTACTTGAATTTCTGAACTGATGCTAGAGAAGATCACTAGGCAACAAGCAATTTCCTCTGTTTTCAGTCTTCATCCACGAAATTTATCCTCTGAAAGATGCTAAATGACACCAGAAACTATTGGACGACTCTCAATGAAGAAAATCACACGTGAATGGACGAAGTCCTATGGAAAATTAATGTCTGAAGGAGAAGAATCCTAAGGAAGGACTGTGGATTTAGGCTTCCATTTGGTTTTTCTTGGAAATTAAAGCAAAATCACAGCATTGTGAGCCTGTGGCACCAGTTTAGTAAGATACAAAGCAGCCATATTTCTGTCTCCTTTCTCTGAGTGGCGTTTTTTCAGACAGAAAGGGAGGGAGAAAGGTACTGGAGCGCACTGCTCGCGCCCGTACACGGAACACTACTGCCATCATGCGGAGAGATTTTCAGCACGCCAGGCGCCATTACAACTCTTTTCCCATAAGGCCTAGCTGTTGGGGCAAGGTGGGCCCCGTAACTGAGCTGGAAGATGCTTGGACTCCAGGCGGGGCTTCCTTGCATTCTCCTAAGGCCCTGAGAGTGACCTGGACACTCAGAGCCACCTCGGTGTGGAACCTGGATGGTGAGGGGCCTGGAGTGGTCCAGCAGCTGCCAGGAGCCGCCATCACAGGAAGTCGTGGGGCGGCACCATGATTCCTCCCTGTGTGGACAGGACCAGAGGGACCCGCTCAGACAAATGCAGACTCTTGAGGGCAATTGTCTCCTGTTCTGGCCCTTTTGAGTAAGTCAGGAGGCCTTTAGGTGTTGCCCCGTGCTGTAAAGATTTGGGATCTCTTTGCACCAGCGTGAGCACGGCAAGAGCGGACCGGTTCCAGGTGGCAGCTGCACGCTCAGGCCTGGTCCCTCACTCTCCTGGTTCCACACCAGTAGTCTGCATTTGTACCTAGCTCCTGGTGGCCTCAAAAAGAAAAAAAAGGTTAGGAGGCTACAGGAACTTGGGTCCATTTGGCCTTTCACAGGCCCTGGCCTTCCTCAACTGCTAGGGCTTTCACGGAGGACCCCTTTAAGGTTTAGACTTTATGAAGCCATTTCTGCAAAATGACAGCATTGTCCCAGAACACCTACTGAAATGGGGGAAATATGTCACAAGAGACAAAGATAAAAGAAAGTATGGCCACCTTGCACTATGCTTGATGTGATGTGAAGAAACCTGCTCTGCTCTTATAATAATTCTTTTGGTTTCCATTTGATATCAAAGTTGGATCTCATGGGCAAGCCTTTTGTTCTGTCCCTAGAACTGGAAAAACAAAATAAAACAAAACAAAACCTAATGTACCCACCCTCATGAGGCAGCTTCTGAAGAACTGAATTTCCACATGGCCAAAGCTTCCCATTTCTGCTCCTCCTCACGAAGCGTTCTATCTCCAGTGCTTCCTCTTGATATCAGAGTATCTCCTGGTATTGGGGACCAAAGCTCAGGGTTCCCTGCATAGGAAGGAGAAGAAAATGTTTACACCTCTGGGCTTGGAGAATTGCAAATCTAGGCTGCCGATTGCTTGGTTCTCATCCTGGCTCACTCCCTGTGACTGCTGTTGACCTAAGCACCAGTCTGTGTGCCAGGAGAGGCCAATCTTAGGAGGACCTATAAGAGGAGAATCTGAGTAGCTCCTAAAACTAAAGGCTACACAATGTCTCACCTGGAGTGACACATATAGTTGAAGGACTATAAATTCCAATCAGAGATCATATTTGCCTCGTGGATTTATCCTTTAACAATGGAGTGCAAGCATCTGTTAAGTAGCCTATCCCTGGTTCCCATGGCTGTACTGTGTATATGGGTTATTGTTTTCCACAGAGATCACTCATACATTTACTCCTTGGTAACTCAGACACAGAGCTTCCAAAGGATTCAGAAAATAGCCACGTGTTCATCAAGAGTCAGGCACCATCATAAAACTTGGTATTGCACACTGATAACCTTTTGCATGTCTACTCCCATTCTTTCAATACATAGAGATAAAGTTCTAAGTAGACAATGCAACAACACATTTACATTTAAATTGCATTTAGTTACCTTTTAACTTTTTCGATACAAGATCTCCCTATGAAGTTCAGGCTGGACTTGAACTCACTATGTAGCCGAGGCTGGCCTTGAACTCAGTGCAATCCTCCTGCCTCAGCCTTCAGCTTGTTGGGATTACAGGCATGCACATGATCCCTGGCTCTCCAGGTTCCATTTGGTTTTAGAATGGACATTTTCACTTGTGATTCCCAAGCTATTTCTGGCATAAAAATTTTCAAAAGCTAGATTTTGAAAAATAAACATTTGAAAATATCCTCTGGATTGGCCTATTAATTACAAAATATAGTTTTCATTTAATATTTTTATCCATTAAAATCTATTTATCTCTACATAATTATATAAATATATTTCATACCTATAGAAATGTATAGGTATCTACTTATGGTGGAAAAAATTAGAAAATTTTTATTGTTATTGAATTTTTACCATTCAGGCCTGTGTGGTGGCACATGCCTGTAATTCCACCAGTCTGGGAGATTGAGGCAGGAGGATAGCAAGCTGGAGGCAAGTCTTAGAAACTCAATGATCTACAGAGACTGTCTGAAAATTTACAAAAAACGGCTGGACACACAGCTCAGTTCATAGGCCCTTTTTAAATGCCCATCTCCAGGGGAAATTTTAAAAGTTTTACCTTAATTCTGATCTATCTATCTATCATCTATCTATATATATACACACACATATATTTTGATACAAGGTCTCTCTATGTAGTCAAGCTAGTCTGGAACTCACTATGCAGTCCACATTGTCCTTGAATATGTAGTGATCTCCCCGCCGCAGCCTCCTCAATGATCCTAAAATTTTATCTTTAAAAACCACAATGAAAGAAAGTAAAATTCAAAATGAATCACTGAAAATTGGCATCTCTGAAATTTAGACATCCTAATGTTTGCCCTGAGAGTACTTAAAGATGGATGTGGGGTTGGGGATTTAGCTCAGTGGTAGAGCGCTTGCCTAGCAAGCACAAGGCCCTAAGTTTAATCCCCAGAAACTTCCCCCTAAAAAACATAGATGTATTCATTCCACTTAGATGTCAGTCTTTCACTAATGTGTGTTTGTATACATATAAATAAAAATAAATATACAAATTCATATTTGATTTATCAACAAATAGGATCACCAATATGTAAACAGGTTTTCAAACTTTGTATATGCATACAAATGCATGTAACTCTGCACACCTCAAATGCACATTTCTCTTTAGATATAACTGTATGCATCTGTCAATTTAGAGTCTTTAGCATCACTATACACCACCATTGGTACATACTCATATCAATATATATTTGGAGGACTTTAAAAATTATATTTTCCTCTAGACCTTTAGGAAATGATAAAGTTGTTGAGTGTGATGGTGCCTGACAGTAATCCCAGAACTTGGGAGGCTGAGGCAGGAGGATCACTTTCAGTCTGGGGCCAGCCTTGGCTACATAGTGAGTTCTAGGCCACCCTAAACTCCATAGTGAGGCTTAATCTCAAAACACCAAAAAAAAAAAAAAGATAAAATAGAAATTATTTGGCAAGCCTATGGTATGCCACTGAGAAGAACTAAACAAGTACTTTTAGAAATGGGAGTGGGGTGCGCTTCTCTAATGCCACCCTTCTGAGGCTGAGGCAGGAGGATCTAAAATTGGAGCTCAGCCTGGGCAACTGAGTGACTTGGAGAGATCAGCTCAAATAAAACATGGGCCAGGATGTAACTCAGGGCATATGCCTTGGATTCAACCCAAAGTACCAAACACACACACACACACACACACACACACACACACACCCCACAAAAGTCTGTGCCCTTCCTTAGGCATATAGAATGTATTATTTTATATAGCAATGTTAAAAATTTTC
Source organism: Hystrix cristata (assembly GCA_004026905.1). NCBI lineage: Eukaryota > Metazoa > Chordata > Mammalia > Rodentia > Hystricidae > Hystrix > Hystrix cristata. Next base: position 54,866 of record PVJO010004856.1, read on the forward strand.
CTTAACTGTTAAAGCTAGGGTTCTTCACTTACAACTAGAATACTTTTCAAATGTAGTTAATATATTTTGGGAATACTGATATGTTTAAAAATATTGTCACTTAAAAATTGAGGTAAAATTCAAATAACAAAGTTATCCATTTTAATCTGTGCGATTCAGTGGCATTCAATACATTCACAATCATTTTCAGATTGCTCATTGCCACTATACATATAGATAAATAGGACTGATTTATTTTTCTTTGTTGGGACTTAGTTTCCCTCTGTAGTCCAGGCTGCTTTAACTTCATTATCCTCCTGCCTCGGCCTCCTGAGTGCAGAGATTACAGGCATACTGCACGATGCCTAGCTCTATACCTGAGTTCTGTACTGTTTGCTACATTCTATGAGGGTTTTGTGGATTTCATGAGATGATGGCTTGACAGAGATTGTTTGCCTTTTTCCTTCCAAGTTGGATGCCTTCTCTATATGTTTCTTGCCTGATTATCATGGCTAAAACTTCCAGTACAAACTTTACTACAACTGGCTAAAGAAGGCATTTTTCTCTTGTTCATGACCCTAGGGCAAAGCTTTCAATCTTTTATTTGAGTAAATGACCAGCTGTACGCTTTTCATAAATGCCCCTTGCTTTATTGAGAAAAAGTCCTTGTAATCATTGCTTTTGGTTGCTTTTCTGGAGAGAGGAAGTACTGGAGTCCCTTTTTCTGCCACTTTTATTGACATCACTTTTGACACCTGGTTTGCATATGTAGACACAATCATGCTTCTTTACATTGAACTTGCTATGACAGCCATGCATGAAGACACGATGTGGTGTCACAGGTTAACGCCACTTCCAACAGACAAGGACTGTGCATATATAGTTCATCTGTGGTCCTCTTATCTACTCTTAATCCACCACATTTTATGCAGAACTGTTACACTAGAAGATACAATTTTATTTGGCTTTGTCTTCAGCCCCTGGAGGCCTTCAATAATAGGGGACACCTGAGACCCTCAGCAACTCCCCTGTTGCTACTGTAGGCCACCTGGAATGGCCTGTCCTTGCTGTTCTCACACTGTAGCAACTAGGGACCCATGTATCACTGCACAGTGACATCACTTGCAGGCCTGATCTTTATTTTATTCTTAGGTTTTTGGTGTTAGGGCAGATTGAAGCCAGGACCTCACATATGCTAGGGAAGCACTCCATTACTCAGTTACGGTGCCACTTGGCCTGCAAACTTCCCGTTTTGTTGTCATTGTTTTGATACAGGGTCTCCCTCTGTAATCCAGGCTGGCCTTGAACTATGTAGCCCAGGCCGACAATTCATGATTCTCCTGACTTAGCGCTGGGAGTACAGGAGTATGCCACTGCACCCAGCTTCGGCCTGCAAACTCTCGAAACAGGTAGCAGGTGCCCCCAAGGGCCATCTGTGAATGAGTCCCTTTGTCTAGTCCACACTGGGAGGAACTGCGGCCCGGCCCCATGACTTCCTGTGATGGCGGCTCCTGGCCACTGCTGGTCCATGCCAGGCCCCTCACCACCCAGGATCTACACCGTGGTAGTTCTAGTGTCCAGGTTGTTCTTGGGGCCTTAGAGAAGGCAAGGAGGCCCATCCCATAGTCTAGAGGCCACGCTTTCTCCAACTCGCTAGCTAGGCCTCATGGGAAAAGAGCTGTCACGGAACTGAGTGTGCCGAAACTCTCTCCGCGTGATGGCAGTAGTGCTCCGCTCAAGGGTACAAATGCTGTCCTCCCATGCTCTTCTCCCGCCCTTCCTGTCTGAAAAAACGCCACCACACACGGGCGCCAGAAAACATTTCTTCTGTGCATTTTGTTTAACCTGGTGGACTGAGATAACTCTGCTGTGCATTCGATTTAGTTTTTTTGTTGTTTGTTTTTTCGTTTAAACATGAAATCAAACAGAACCCTATATCCACACCTCTTCATCAGGAATCTTCATTTGTCGGAAATTAAATTACAGCCATATATGGTGGAGTAGGCCTGTAATCCCAGCACTCAGGAGGCTAAGGTAGGAGGATCTCTGAGAGTTCGAGACCAACCTGGGCTACATAGTTAGAGGCCAGCCTGGAGTATATAGCAAGACCCTGTCTCAATCAATCAAATTTGCAGTCCCTCTAGTCTCTGGCACCTTTGTTCATTATCACTCAGCATTTCTACATTGTTCAGATGGTGAGAAGGTACTAGGCCCTAATGGAAGAAGAAATTGTCCCTGACGATACTGAGCTAAGAAGGGACAATTAATTCCAAGTGGTCTTTGATCTGCCTTTCCTCCTAGACAACTTGAAAGTCCACCTCCGTTTTCTCTCCTTTTGTGTTGAATGGTTGGCAATTCCTTGTCAGGAGTAAGAGGATGCTCATACAGCTTACATCACTATATGCCATTAAAGTGGTCCACAACGCAGGATACCTATGCTTACATGTCTGTAAACTCCCGCTAGAGTTTTATCTCAGCTTTGTCTTGTGGTTTCTTCATTTGAAATTGAAGTAAAGCACATTCTTTTGCCATTGACTGTTTTCAATTTCTTACTGTGACTACAGTGTCACATTTTGTTATATTTTATCTTTTAGGTATAAGACTTGGAATATTTTTTCATCAAGCATGGTGTTTGCCAATTAGTTAGAAAATAGTATGTGCTGACCAAGAAGAAAAGCACACATATATCACCTATCAAGACAAACTTTTGGATTGTTTCCTTGCATGTTTTGGGGTTTGGGGTTTTTTTTTTTTTCCAATACTGGGAAGTGAACCCAGGGCCTTCTCACTGATCTGCATCCCCAGCCTTTTTGTTTTATTTTGAGACAAGCTCTGGCTCAGTCGCTAACTTGCGCAGACTGGGCTGGGACTTGTCATCCTCCTGCCTTGGCCTCTCAGGGTGCTGGGATTACAGGGCCCACCACCTCACCAGGCTCCTTGCATACTTTTAAAAACCTCCAGGGGTTGAAGGGAGGGGAGGGGAATGGGAAAAAAAGAAGCAGCAAGATATATCATATACTGGTAACAAATTCCCTATGATGAATGTCATCACTATGTATATCTAAAATATACCATTAAAATAAAATTTAAAAAAAACCCTCCACTGGGGTTCACAAAAAACTACCCTATATTAAAATTGGACGCTGGGGCTGGGGATTTAGTTCAGTGGTTAGAGTGCTTGCCTAGCAAGTGAAGGCCCTGAGTTCGATCCCCAGCACCAAAAAATAAAATAAAATAAAATAAAATAAAATAAAATAAAATAAAATAAAATAAAATAAAATTGGATGTCAACATTTGGAACTGACCAGGTGTGAATTACAAAGTTTTAGAAAAAAATACATTCACATACTTTATATTACTTATATACTTTCATTAATATAAGTACAAACACATGTATACATATAGACACACAGCATTCTGCTTATAATAGTCACCCTGGGTATGATGTAGCTATTAAATGTGTGCACACAAATACGTCCATATGGAAATGTGAATTTTTTCTTTAGACATAATTGAATGCTTATTAAAGGCAGTTTTAACAAAATCTTCATTATCCTTACACGTTCATATTCATGCACACATAAATTTATTGATATTCTGTTCTACGTGGTGCCTTATCCAAGACACTCACAAAAGCAATTCATAGTAATGGCAAAGTGTTCAAATTTTGAGACTGCATAAATCCAAATAAGTGTTTTCTGCATCCCAAGAGCTTTTACAATGGTTTTATCATGCTTTTATGTGTTCGCTTTCTCATATAAGACAGGCTTTTTAAAAGTTCCAATTCCTTTATACATCCAGTGTTCAATTATGTTTTTTGCATCTATTACCGGTGGAATGCTTTGTAAACTTGTTAAATATTCTTTTAAAAGTTCCTGGATATTCTTTTGGATATCATTTTTCAAAGACTCGCCTCTTCTTTTCAGCATTTCTCAAAATCATGGGTCCTTCTTTACAATATTTCCAGGTACAGTAGACATGCATAAAACAGAGCAAGCAGCCTGGGTGTCTGGGTGTCTGAGGCAGGAGGATCTCAAGTATTAGCCCAGCCTGGGCAACTTAGTAATATACAGAGACCCTGCCTCAAAATAAAAACATCATACAAAAAGAGGCTGGGGATGTAGCTCAGATGGAAGGATCTGGCTTCAATCTCCAAAACCACCAAAAGAAAAAAATGTAGATATGTCATAATTAATACCACAAATAGGAAACAAAGTAATTTTAAATACTGTATTTTCCTATGTTTAATTGCAAATACAGATTACTTATTTCCAGGAGCTCAATAAATCATTTTGCAACAATTACTTTGCACATACTTTTTCTAGGTTGATTCTCAAATTATGAATGTAATATTAGCTCCAAGAAATGTCTTAGAATATTCAAATGTATATAGCACAAAAGAAAACACTTCATATAAATTGTATTTTTCCCAAGTAACCATACTTTACTCAACATTACCTCAATGTTCACAAGACCAAGTCTTCCCATTTCTGCTTTTCTTCATGTAGCATTCTGCCTCTTCATATCAAATCATCTTGTGGAACTGGAGGGCCCAGCCTTGGGTTCTATGCCTAGGAAGGACAAGACAATGTGTTTCTGCCTAAGTGCTTGGAGAAGAACAAATCTGGGCCCTAGGACTCTTGGTCACCATCCTGTCACACTTCCCAGATTACTGGTAACCCTAGTCTACCCTCTGAACTTAGCCATCATGACATCCAAGAAAGCATATTTTCTCAAGAAGATAGAAACCAATTATATAGTGGAGTTACTGAAAATCCTGTGGGATCACAACTAAAAGCTTCTAAGATTTTATTTACTTATTTAGAGACAGGGTCTAACTAAGTTGCTAAGTTACCCAGGCTGGGCTAGAACTTACGAACCTCTGAGTTCAGCCTCCTGAGAAAATAAAAAATTTTGTGTTGCAATGGATAACATCAAAAAAGAAAAAAGGCTACCTACAGAGTGGCAAAAAATGTTTGTAAATCAAGTATCTGGTTAGGGACTTGTATTGAGAATATAAAGAACACTTACAACTCAATATTGAAAAAAAATCAATTAAAGAAGTAGGCAAAAGTTTTGAACAGAAATTTATCTGAAGACATCAGTATGGCCAATAAACACACCAAAAGATAATCAACAACAGGGACTGGGATTTCTTTTTTTTTTTTTTTAATTTGGTGCTGGGTATCGAACTCAGGGCCTTGTGTTTGTGAGGCAGGCACTCTAATCACTGAGCTAAATTCCCAGCTCCCTATGGGGTGGGGATTTAGCTCAAGTGGTACAGCACTTGCCTAGCAAACACAAGGCAATGAGTTCGAGCCCCAGTACCCCCTCATTAAAAGGATACTCAACATAATTAGTCAATAAGAAAATACAATACATAAATAAATTAATTAATTAAAAACCACAATGAGGTGCTACTTCATACCCACTGTCCATACTTCGGTTTTTATTTTTTATGTTTATTTGTACACATAATGATTACACACATGATGGGGAGTTGGTACATATGTAACACATCTTAATTATTTTTATTTCCCCTTCCCCTCCCATCTCTCCATAGTTTAGTCCACTTCCCTTTAGCAAAAGACTTATCCTGTTTCCTATTATCTGTTGTTTATATTTGCTTTTTAAATTATTTACGCTTTGGGTTTCTCATGTAACAAACACCGATATTTAAGATTTCGTGTCCTTTTTATTTCATTGTTATAGTTTGTTTCTAGGTGTCCCTCCAAAGCCTCATATGGTCATAGGCAGGGCTTTTTTAGAGGTGCCTGAAACTAGAGTGTGTGATGCTGGGATTAAGGGTGTATGATTACTAAATCAGTCCACCGATTGGTTTGGCCACCACCCTAATCCTGGCAGCCTGGATAAGATATAAGGGGCAGAAAGAAGCTGCTTAGGTCCCTTGCTTACCTTGCCGCCTTCTGCCTGTCTGCCAGGCCGCTCTGCCTTGGAGCCAGCAGATTGTGGGCTGAAACCTCTGTGAACTGTGAGCTAAAGAAACTCACAGTTCCCCCTTCAACTTTGAGTGTTGGGTATTTTGTCCCAGCAATGAGAGAAAAGTGACTAAGACATCTTGCTTGTTTTGCTATCTCCTGCCCAGCATCAACTGGTTCTCCCCTGTGATGTGCGTCGGCCACGCCACCCTGCCTTGGAGCCAGCCAACTACGGACTGAAACCTCTACAAACTGCGAGCTAAGTAAACCTTTCCTCCTTTAACTTTGGGTGTCAGGTATTTTGTCTCAGCAATGAGAAATTAACTAAGATATTCACTTAACATTGTGATCTCAAGGTACATCCATTTTCCTACAAATGACACAAGTTTATCTTTTAAGGCAGAGTAGTACTCCACTGTGTATAAATATCATTTCCTTTATGCATTCATCTGTTGATGGACATATAGGACTCTTCTAAGATTTACTATCATGAATTGCACTGCTATAAACATGGGTATGTGTATATCACTGTAATACGATGTCTTTAACTCTTTGGGGAAGATACCTACAAGAGGAAGAGCTGGGTTGAATGGAGTTTCTATTCTTAGTTTTTTGAGGAATCTTCATACCAATTTTCATAGTAGTTGTAATAGTTTACATTCCCATCAACAATGTAGAAGTGTTTCCTTTTCCCAGGCAGCCTCGCCAGCATTTGTTAATTATTTGATTTCTTGACAATAGTCATTCTTTCCGGAGTGAGTGGAATCTCAGTAGTATTTTAAATTGCATTTCTCCAATGACCAGAGATGTTAAACATCTTTTCATGTATTTATTGGCCATCTGTACTTCTTCTGAGAAGTAACCGTTCATTTCAGCTGCCCATGTCTTGATTGGGCCTTTTATTTTGGGAGGTCTAAATTTTTTGAGTTGCTTGTATATATATTCTGGATATTAGTTCTCTCTCTGAGAGTAGCTGCCAACTTTTTCCCCATTCTATAGTTTGCCTTTTCACTCTGTAGGTTGTTTCCTTTGTAGTGCAGAAGTTTTTAAATTTGATATAACCCCCTGTTAATTCTTGATGCTACTTCTGATGCAACTGGGGTACTGTTCAGAAAGTCCTTATCTGTGTCCATGTCTTGAAGAGTTTTACCTACTTTACATTACATCAGGTTAACTGCTTCTGTTAAAGGATGAGAAAATGAGACATAGCTTAGAGTAAACTCTCATAGAAAGTGATATCCATGTACCCGTAAATGTTCTGCCATATTGAGTATGTATGGCATGTGACAAAGAAGGCTAAGTAGTCCTTCCTCTTACAATTCATGAAAAATTGTCTACAACTCATAAGGCCAAAAAATGTGGGACTGACAGCTCCTCTCAGAGGGTACCCAAGGTCACAAACTGCCTGGATTTGCGAACTGATGCTAGAAAAGATCTCCCGGTTTCAAGCAATTTCCTATTTTTTTGCTCATCCAAAAATTTATCCAGTGAAAGAGACAACTAGATGCCAAGGGATCTCACTGTACAAGCAATGCTACATAAAGAAAAGCACGCTGGTGGCATTTTTTTTTAACAAGAAGGTCGGGAGCAAAACATTGGAGGAAAGTACTTGTGCTCATACGCAGAACGCTACAGCCATCGTGCGGAAATAGTTTCAGCACACCCAGCAGCTCCCTTCCCGTGAGGCCTAGCGGGTCGGGGGGAGACCCTGCCTGTAGTGAAATGGAAGAGGTTAGGACTCTAGGATGGGCCTCCTTGTCGCCACTAAGGCTTCAAAAGACACCTGGACACTGGTGCTACCTCGCTGTAGAACCTGGGGAGGACCCTGGAGTGGACCAGCAGCTGCCAGGGCCGCCATCACCGGAAGCTGTAGGGCCTCGGTTCCTCCCAGTGTGGAGAGGATCTTGGGATCCACTAAGACAAATGCAGGCTCCGCTGGGCGCACCTGCGTCCTATTCCTGTCCTTTGGAGCAAAAATTATCACGCCTATATGAGATGTCACTGTACTATCAGTATTCTGGTCCCTAGTTTCAGCAGTATGAAAACAGAAAGGACATGCCGGTTCTAGGTGGCAGCTGCACACTCAGTCCCGGTTCCTCACTCTCCAGGTTTTAGAACAACTTTGCCCGTGTGACATGTTCCTGGCTGCCCATAGAGAAAAAGGTCGGGCGTCTTGCCTTCTGACCTCTCAGATACTCTGCTTTGGTCAGTTTTTAGGACTTTAAAGAATACCTTAGCTCGTGGTTTACGGAAACATTTCCGAAGATGACAATACAGTACTGTCACTGAAGACCCAACTAACTGTGCCTCCACTGCACAGTTTCTGCCTATACATTTTGAAAAAATGCCAGAAGAGCCAAAGATACCGGGAAACGTGACTTGATTTTTGGAAACCTGCTCCAGTCCTTGAATCTTCTTTTTGGTTTCCATTTGATATGAAAGCCGGATCTAATATGCACATCCCTTATTCCACCCTCAGCTGGCCCAGGGAGTGGGGGGATCTAAGCCACTTACCCACAACTGGCAGATTCTGAAGAACTGAATTTCCACCGGCTTCGCCCAGCTCTCTATCTCCAGTGTTTCCCCTTGACATCAAAGTGGGAATCTATGCCTAGGAAGGAAAAGAAAATGCTCACAATTAAAGGCTCGGAGAAGAACAAATCTAGGCTCTGGTTTGCTTGGATCTCATCCTGACTCGCTTCCCAGATTCCCTGAGAGGCCTACTCCATATTTTGACCTAGCCACCTGTCTCTGTGTGTCTGGGAGAGGATGACATTAAGGGAAGCTTTAAGAAGAGGGTCCAGGTGGCTCTCAAGACTGAAAGCTATACAATGTCTTACTTTGAGTGACACACATAAAATTAAAGGACTATAAATTCCAATCAGAGAGGTCATATTTGGTGTCATGGTTTCATCTTTAACATTGGAGTGCAAACATTTTCCCACATTATTAATTGGCCCAGCACTAGTTCCCAGATGGATTAATGTGTTCACTCAGGGAACCATGTATTTCCTTGTCGGTAACTCAGACGGGGAACTTTTCAGAAAATAACCCTGTGCTCATCTAGAAACAAGCATGGCTATAAAACTTAGTATCACACACCAACTTTTGTAAATGTATTTCCATTTTTTCAATACATAGAGAAAAAGTTTTAAGGAGACAGTGAAACACCACAATACATTTGCATTTAAATTGTATTTAGTTACTCATTGGGTTTTAGAATGGACATTTTCACTTTTGATTCCCAGGATGTTTTTGATATTGTCATAAAATATTTGCAGAACCTAGATTTTAGAAAATAAACATTTGCTTTGCAAATATCTTCTTGATTGGCATATTCATTACCAAAATATTAAGTTCTCTTTTAACATTTTTATCCATAAAATGATTTGTGTCTATATAATTATATAATTACATTTCTACATAATATATAAATATACATTTACACTAGAGAAAATTAGGAGTTTTTAATTGTCAAATTTTCATCCTAGAGCCCTGTTGAGTACAAACGCTTATAATCCCAGCACTTGTCAGGCTGATTCAGGAAGATCTCAAGTTCAAGCCCAGCCTGGGCAACCTGGCAACTTAGGGAGAAACTGTCTTAAATAAAAATGTATCCTTCAAAAACAATATAGCTTAGTGGAAAGAGCCTGGGTTCTATCCCCAAAATCGAACAAAGTTTTATCTCAAATTCTCATCTTAAAATTTTTTTTCCTAAATGTTTGGGACACGGCCTCTTTATGTACTCCAGACTGGCCTTGAATTCACTATATATCCCAGGCTGGACTGGAATTTAGTGTGATCCTCCTGCTTGAGCCTCAGGAGTGATTTTAAAATTTTGTCTTTAAAGGCTACAAAGAAAGAAAGCAAATTTCAGAAAGAATTGTTCAAAATTGGCACTTCTCATATTCAGGTGCCCTGAAGAATTTAAAGATGGATATAGTCACATCATTCACATGCAGCTATAGTCTTTCATTAATATCTTTTTACATACATATGTACATATATACATATATACATACATATGTACATATATACATATACATATGTACATATATACACATATGTACATATATATACATACATATAAATTCAAAAAATACAAACACATTCTCAGTGTAACACTGACCATGATCACAAATATACAAGTTTTAGAATCTGTACATTCATCCACAAGGATGTACCTATGTACCTCTCAAGTGCTTATTTCTCTTTAGATATAATAACATGCATTTGCCACTTTACACAGGCCTTACTCTACCACTGGCACATATCCATACCAACATACATTTTTAATTGCTTGATATTTTATATTTTACTCTACACCTTTAAGAAACGATATAGTAGAAAGCATTTTGCAGGCCAATCTCAGTGAGAAAAAATAAGTACTTTTAAAATGTCTGTGAACCAGGGAGGGGGTGTTAGGGGGTAGGTGGGCGGGGGTGAAGGTAGGAGAGGTTTGGGAAGCTGGCGCAGGCCTCTAATCCCCTCTTGCAGGCTGAGTCAAGTGGATGGAAAGTTGGATCGCAGTCTGGGCAACTCAGTGACTTATTAAGATCCTATCTCAATTAAAAAAAATTAAAAGGGCCAGAGATGTGTAGTTCACTGCAAAGGCCCTGAGTTCAATCCTCAGTAGTGTAAAACAAAAGTCAGTGCCGTATATTATCATCTTTTTCTCATGCATGTATAATAGTTCCATAAAGAGATGTTTAAACTTTCCCGTAGCATAATTGTTAATGCACATGTTCTTCACTTACAACTTCAATATATTTCAAATATAATTAAGTTTCTTGGGACTACTGACATGTTTAAAAAATATTGTCACTTATTAAAAGAGAGGTAAAATTCATGTAGCATAAAATTACCCATTTTAAAGTGTGCAGTTTAGTGACATTCAAAACATTCACAGTGTTGTGCTAGAATTTACCTCCATCACATAATTTTAATTCCCACAAAAGGAAGCAGGAGACTCATTAAGTAGACATTCCCTATTGCCCTCCCCGACCTGGCCTAGCTGCCAGCAACCACTGTGTAGCTTTCTGCCCTCTACGGGGTTACCTATATTAGGGAGTTCGTACCAGAGGAATCATTACAGGACTTGGCCTTTTGTGCTTGTTTATTTTCAACGTTCATCTATGTTGTAAGTTATTCAGTAGTTCATTTCTTTTCATGGCTGAATAATATGCCTGTATATACATGCCACATGAGGTTTACTCATCAAAGATACTTAACTTCTTTCCACCTTTTGGCTATCCTTACTAATGCTACTAGGTACAAGTATATAAAAGTACTAGTTTCAGTATCCGTTTTCAATCTTTTTGGTTATGAGTGGAATTGCCAGGTCATATGCTTCTATGATTAAATTTTATGAGCATTCACAAACTGTTTTCCATAGCAATTGCACAATTTTGCATTACCACTAGCACTGTAGGAATGTTCCATTTTTTTCCATCTGCTTGTCAATACTTGATTTTCCCATTTTGTTCAATGCCCAATGTACTTACTCTATGTGAAATGGTATCATGAGGTTGTTTTGATTTGTATTTGTGTATAATAATAACATTAAAGTATCCTTGCATGTGATTATTGGCCATTTATATAATTTCTCGGGGGAAGCATGAAAATTGTGTTCTCTTTTTCCTGTTGAGTGGTAAGAGTTTTTTTTTTTTTAAGGTATTTTGGATATTAGAAGTTTTTCAGATCATTGCTTTGGAAATAAATCCTCCTATTAGGCTAGCTGCCTCTTTATGTATTGATAATGTCCACTTTTGCAAAACACTTTCAAATTCTGATGAAGTCCAATTCATTTTTTTCCATCGATTTTGCTTTTGGCACCACATCCAAGAAACTGCTGCTGAATCTGAGATTTACATTTATAATTTTCTCTAAAGTTTGGTTTAGCTTTTATAGTTAGATCTTTGCTACATTTTGAGTTCATTTTTGCATATGGCGTGAGGCAGGGGTCTCACTGCACTGTTTTGTACATGAGTAACCAATTGGTGCAGCATTCCTTGTTAAAAGGACTATTTATTCTGCCATTGAATGACCTTGATGACTTTGTTGAAAATCAGTTGACCATAGTGTACGGGTTTATTTCTGGACTCTCAAGATATTCCACTGATCTCTGTGTCTATTTCTGAGTAGAGCACTGCTGTGAGTACTGTAGATTTGGTACTAAGTTTTGAAATACGTAAGTGTGAGACCTCAACCTTGTATTCATTACTCAACAATTGTTTTGAGCTAGGCATAAGTAGCATACCCATGTAATTCCAGAACCGGGGAGGCTAAGGCAGGAGGAGCCAGTGTTTGAGGTCAGCCTAGACTACATAGTGAGCCTTTGTCTCAAACAAGCAAACAAAAAAACTGTTTCAGCTATTCACATCTCTTGTGATTTGCAGAGGACTTAGGATCCTCTCCAATTCTGCAAAAATCATCATTGGGAAAATGAAAGGAATTACATCGAATCTGTACATCATTTTGAGTAGTATTGCCATCTTAATCATACTCAGTCTTCCAATGCACGAACACAGGGTATCTTTTAATTAAGTCGTTCTCAATTCCTTTAACAATTTTATAATTTTCAAATGTCTTTTATCTCTTTAGCAAAATATTAATATATTAATAATTTTGATAATGGAAACAAAGCTTTTGTAAATAGGGAGGGAGAAGGGGATGAGGGGAGGAGAATGGGAAAAAAAGAAGCAACAAGATATGTCATGTACAGGTACAAGTCCCCTATGATGAATGTTATCACTATGTACATCTAAAATGTACCATTAAAATAAAATTTAAAAAAATTTAAAAAATAATTTTGATGCTGTTGCAAATGGAATTGATTTCTTAATTTCATTTCCTGATTATTCACTGCTGGTGTATCCATATACAAATATGAATGATTTGTGTTTGTTTTTGAGACAGAGTCTCCCTCTGCAGCTCAGGCTGGCCTTGAATTCAGTTTCCTGGGTGCTGAGATTACAGGCATGGGCCACTATGTCCAGCTCTACATCTGATTTTTATGAGTTCATTTTCTGTCCTGCACTGTTTGCTGCAGTAATTTATTAGCTCTAATATGTTTTTTAGTTTTTTTCCTATTTTTGAGGACTTTCTTTGTATGAGATCATGTAATTGGCAGAGACCATTTTCCTTCTTTCAATTTTGATGCTTTCTCTGTACTTTTCTTGCCTAATTACTTGACTAGAACGTCCAGTACAAAGTTTAATACAAGTGGCCAGTGTAGGCATTTTCCCCTTCTTCGTGATCTTAGGGCAGTGCTCTCAATCTTTCACCCTTCAGTATCCAATCGGCTGTAAAGTTTTGCATAAATGTCTCTTGTCTTAATGATAAAACACCCTTCTAATCATAGATCATTGATTTGGACTGCTTTTCTGGAGAGATGAAGTACTGAAGTCTCTTATTCTGCTATTTTCACCGACATCGCTTTTACAACCTGCTTTCCATTTCTAGAAGCAAATATGCTTCTTCACAATGCACCTGCTATGCAACAGACAAAGAATCTTCAACTGTAGATTGAGCTCTGTCGTTTCAACTGTTCTTGGTCCCAGTATTTTAATGCACAATTGTTACAGTGGAAAACACAACTCTCTTTGGCCTTCTCTTCAGGCCCTTGAGGCTTCCAGACAATCAGAGGCACCTGGGATCTTCAGCAAGTACGCCCGCTTCCTCTGTGTGCAAACTGGAAGTAGCCTGTCCTTGCTGTTCGCACATCCCATCATTGCTAAAGGCCTCACGTGAAGGCCTGCCTTTTTTTTTTTTTTTTTTTTTGAGACAGGGTCTTGCTATGTAGTCATGGCTGGCCTTGAACTCACTATGTAGCTCAGGCCGACCTCAAATTCAAGATCCTCCTGCCTCAACGCTGGGATTTTGGAGTGTACCTTCACACCTGGCTTTTGCCTGCAAACTCTTGCTCCAAAGGATAGGAAAAGGCTGCACTTGCCACAAGAGCTTTCAGTTGTCTGAGTGGGTCCCTCCGTCCAGTCCTTACTGGGAGGACCCAAGACCTCGCCCCACGACTTCCTGCCATAGCGGATCCTGGTGGCAGCTGGTCCACTTCTGGCCCCTCTATCTCCTTACAGTTCACGAACGTAGCGCCAATAGCCAGGTCTTTCCTAGGGTCTTCAGAGAAGTCAAAGAGGCCCAGGAACTTCCATCTCATTACAGACCAGACATTTCCCAACAACTAAGATTCATGGGAAGGGAGCTGTCATGGCGCCTGATGTACTGAAACTCTTTCCGCACGATGGCAGTAGCGCTCCACTTGTGGCCCTAAGCGGTGCCCGCCAGGGCTCGTCTCCCGCCCTTCCAATCTGGAAAAAAAGCTGCTCAAGAGACAGGCACCAGGAAAGATGGCTGCCAGGAATTTTGCCCAGCCTGGTTCCACTAGTTCCCTCTGCTAGGAGTTTGCTTTTGTTTTCTATGTGAAACCAAAACTGAGACCTAAATCCATACCTTTTCATCAGGAATCTTCTTCTTCTTCTTTTTTTTTTTTTTTGGTGCTGGGGATGGAACTCAGGGCCTTGTGCTTGTGAGGCGAGCACTCTAACCACTGAGCTAAATCCCCAGCCCCAAGAATCTTCTTTTCTGGTTAGTTAGATTGTCATTCTACCTCTGCTCATTATCACCCAGCACTTTCAATTGACATCATACTCTGTGCTTCACTTCAGGCCCAAATGGGAGAAGGAAATGATTGATCCCTGGAGATATGCAATACTGAGCTACCAACTGACAGTTCCAAGTGGCCTCTGACCTGCTTTTCCTCCAAGACAACTAGAAAGTCCATCTCTGCTTTCTCACCTTTTGTGTTGAATTATTGGCAGCTCTTTTTAAAGAGGTAAGAGGCTGCCTAGATGATTTGCATCACTGTATGCCACACACTGCTCAGCAGAGCATGATACTTACATTTAAATGTGTATGGACTCTTATCAGGTCAATCACAGTTTCCTATCATGGGTTTTCATTTAAAATTTGAATAAAAAACATTCTTTTGTCGTTAAATGTTTTACAAATTCTTCCCGTGACATTAGTTCATATGTCTGTATTATAGTTTATCTCTTAGGTATCAGACTCTGAATATTTTGCCAAGAAACATGGTGTTTGTTAAGGATTTAGAAAATAATATGTGCTGCCCTAGAAGAAAAGCACTATCATACCATCTATTAAGACAACTGACAACCTGTTTTATTACTTTCTTGCATACTTTAAAAAATACATACACATACACATCTGTATTTAGAGTCACACACACACAAACTTCTGTTAAGGTTGGTTTAATTTGCATGTTGTGGTTGGGATCAGAGCAGGTGTGTATTCTAAAGCTTTGAAGGAAACACATTCCAGTACTTTATGGTAACTGTAGACTCTCATTAATATTTCTTATATAAATAAGTATGAATACATGTATATATGGGGAGAGAGAGAGTCCTGCCTGTGTAAGTCACCATAAATAAAATGTACCCATTATTATCCGTGCATGGTGGCCCAGGCCTGTCATCCCAGCACTTGGAATGTGAGGCAGGAACACTGGGAGTTGAAGGCTAGCACTGGCTACACAGGGAGCTCAAGGTCATCCTGGATTACATGAGACCCTGTCTCACAAAATACAACAATTTGGGTATTAAATATGTGCAGTTATATATGTGCGTATATAAATGTGAATTTTTCTGTGGACATAATGTGTGCACAATGAAGGAAGTTTTAACATAATCTTCATTGTCTTTTACAGTTTTCTTATTCATTCACATACACACCTAAATTTGTTGACGTTCTGCTCTACACGGTGCCTTGTCACACAAGGAGCTTACAAATGTCATTCATACTAATGACAACGTGTCCAAATTCTGAGAATGTATAAAGCCAAGTGTTTTCTGAATCCCGTGAAGAACTTTTAAAGTATCTTTACCATGCATACATGTGTGTTCCCTTACTCATGTTAGAAAGTCGTTTTTAAAGTTCCCATTTGCTGGGCATGGTGGTGCACACCTACAATCCCAGCACTTGGGAGGCTGAGGCAGGAGGACTGCCATGAGTTTGAGGCTAGCCCAGACTACACAGTGAGTTCGAGGCTAACCTGAATTACATAGACTCTGTCTCAAAAAACAAAAAAACGAAACAAATATAAATAAATAAAAATAAAGTTCCCATTCTTTGGTATGTCCAGTGTTCTAATGTTTTCTGCATTCATCACTGATAGAAATATTATAAATGAGATACATGTTATCAGATATTAGGGCTTTTGCATTCTTTTCAAGTTTCAAGTCTTGTGAGGTGACAAATTCCTGTAATCCCAGGACTCTGGGAGGCTGAGGCAGGAGGATCACAAGTTTTAGCCCAGCATAGGAGACCCTGTCTCAAAATAAAAATAAATATGTAAATAAATAAATAAATAAATAAATAAATAAAGGCCTGGTGATATAGCTCCATATAAGAGGTCTGGCTTCAAAATTAAAAGAAAAAAAAAAGTTTTAAATTCTGACCTTTTTTTTCTCCCAAATACCTATCTCAGATGAAGTCACAAGAAGGCAGAAGATAGAACCGTTTGTGTACAGAGGAAATCAAACGACTTGAGGCTTGGGAACAGAAATCACGCTATACTAATCGGAGTCCTTTTCTGTTCGACTGATTCCTGGTTGGTGATAAAGACACCTCATGGGCTTGTTCTCTCAGGAGACTGGAGACAAGATTAAAACAGTCAAAACTTTTCTCCAGGCCTGAGAAGTCAACTATAACTCCACTGAAGCGTTTGCCTCCCGCTGGACCCGGAGAATTGTTCATCTCCCCTCCCTCTCCATTTGGCATTCCCATTCTGATGTCGGAATCTCTTCAGCCAGCCGAAGTTGAGCGAGGCTCCAGAATGTGGTGTGGCCTTTGACACACAAGTACACCAGGTGCTGCTGGACATCCCCTGTGATGCGCGTGTCCCTAAGATTTAAGTGTTCTAAGACCTTCTATCTTGTGATATTTGCTGATAGATCAAGATTCCAAATCGGGCGTAAACAAGGCTGGAGCCCTAAATTCTTGCGAAGTTATCTCCTGGCAGCTCTTTTTCCACTCCATGTTCCTTGGACTCCAATTCTACACCAAATGAACAGTACTGTCTGTATCTCTCTTAGCGCCTTACGAGAAGGCTAGGAGGAGTCCAAGCCTTTACGGTCTCATTACAGGCAAGACCTACTTCCAACAGCTAAGCCTCATGGGAAAGGGGCCGAAACGACGCCACGGATGCTGAAAGTCTTGCCGCACGATGGCAGTAGTGCTCCCTGTTCGGGCACCAGTGCCGTCTTCTCCCGCCCTTCCTGCCTGAAAAAAAATGGAATCCAGAGAGAGAGAGAGAGAGAGAGAGAGAGAGAGAGAGAGAGAGAGAGAGAGGTGCCAAGAAATGTGTCTGCCTTGTACTTTGCCCAGCGTGGTGCAACAAACTCGCGCTGTTGTAATTTTACATTCCTTCCATTCTCCCCCGCCCCCCCCAGAACTAGGGATTTGAAATGTTTTATGATAGTGCTTTTCTTCCTTATCAGCACAGTTATTTTCTGAATCCTCGCTATGCCAAGTGTTCTTTAATTTGATGAGAGAATATGTGCCTTACATCTGACACACACACACACACACACCATAAAGTAACAGAAAACACTTGAAGAACACTTGATGCCATGCCTCTGAGAAGGTCTCTAGGACATACCAGCATACATGTGGCACTGATGTCCACATCACTGGGCAACTCAACTATTACCACCTGGCACAGTCGGGAATGTCACAGGAGCCCGTTCCCTTCCCCAGGAGTCCCTGGCTGGGTCAGCAGAGCCCAGGAGAGGTCACACTTGAACAAGATGTTGAAGCACCGGAAGGTCACAGCAGATCACTAGACCAACATTACTTCTTCAGAACAGACTACGGCGGTAGCAGGAAGTAGAGAAAAATGTCTAGAGGAGAAGCCACTTCTGGATTCTGCAATTAACGGTCAGAGTGTAAGCAAGCAGAGCCCCGGCAGGCTGAGGTCAGCAGAACAGCTTTTGCTTCCTCTTCCTAATCCTTTCCCCTAATCTTTTAAGGACCCATCTCTTCCACTTAGCCTAATTCTAGAAAGATACCTCAATAATGCCCCCTTGTCTACTAAGCTAATCCGAATTGACTTGCAGGAAAGAGTGTGTTTGTGTGAAAACAAAATGCAGATGAAGGCCCCGGGAGGCTGAGTTCCTTTTAATTTTCTGCGGAAGAGTAGGACACAGAGACTGGGAGGCTAGCACTCTGGAGAAGTTGCCTAACACACGGATTTCCTGCCTATTGTCTCACTGTGGGCCCTTTTCTCCCGCAAAAACTCTTCACAACCCTAAGCCCCCAAAGGCAGGTGTGGTATTTTTGACAGGAAAATTCTTACTTTCCTCAGGACCAGCTTAGAGTAAATCCTTCCTTCTAATTAATTCTGTCTCTGAGTGAGCCACTGAGCAGTGAACAGCACAAAGTTTTAGTTCCAGTAAGAGTGGGGTACCTGGAGGTCTCCACGCCCAAAGTGTGGGTGCCTTGTAAGGCTGTTGAGAGGTTGTCAGCAGGAAACAACTATGAAGAGGGCAAACTGAACAGTAGCTAATGTGAGGTAAATAATGTCCTCAAGACCAAGTACTGCTATCCTGAAAAGACTGCCAATAGAAAAAAAGCCGTCAATCTGCCCTCATATCCTGTTCATGACAAGGCTATTTTTCACCTGAAAAGTCACAGACGCTATTAGTTGTGGTTTTGGGAGATTTTTAAAAATTACACTATAAGGGGCTGGGGATTTAGCTCAGTGGTTAGAGTGCTTGCCTTGCAAGCACAAGGTCCTGGATTCGATCCCCAGCACCAAAAAAAAAAAAAAAAAAAAGAAAAAGAAAAAAAATACACTATATACTTGCTTCCATCCTCTTGAGAAAATATGCTCTCCTGGAAGCCATAATGGCTTAGGTCAGAATAAGGACTAGGATTCCCAGGGAGTCTGGAAAGTGAGGCAGGATGCTAAGTGTGCCCTAGTGCCTAGATTTGTTCTCCGAGCTGTTAGGTGTAAACATTTTCTTTTCCCTCCTAGGCATGGTTGCTTGAGGCTTGGCCCCCAATCCTACAAGACAATCCGAAGGTAGAAAGAATACTGCATGAAGACAAGCATGCCATGTGGGAATTTAGTTCTTCAGAAGGTACTGGTAGCTTACATCTTTTTTTCCCTTGTTATTTTTTCTTTTTCTTTTCCCTTTTCTCCCCCCTCTACCCCCACCCCAGTGCTGGGGATGAAACAAAGGGCTTGTACATTAGATCTAACTTTGATATTAAATGGAAACCAAATGGAAGATTCTAGGACTGGGCAAGTTTCCTCAAATCCATCCAAGTGAGAGTAGCCACACTCCCAGGTATCTTTGTGTCTTTTTACACTCTTTCCCAAACTTGGTGGAAGATGAGCAGCCACAGGCAATACTGGGGCAGTCCTGCCAACCAGAGGAAATGCTTTCATGACGTCCTGAGACACAAGCAATCCCTCCATGAAAGACCTAGCAATTGAGGAAGACAGGTCCTGTGGGAATTCAGATACTCAGATCCAAGCTTAGCCTGCCAACCTTTTTTCTGAGGTCAGCCAGGAGCCAGAAGCACAAGTAGACTGATTGTGTAGAACCAGGGGAGTGAGGGACCAGGCCTGAGTGTGCAGCTACCACCCGGAAATGACATCGCCCTCCTGTTCTCACACTGCTGCAATGAGGAATCCAAATCACAACCATACTGGAACATCTTGTAAAGGCCTAAAAACTCGCCACAGGGGACAGGATAGGAAATAAGTGCCACCAAAAGCCTGCATTTGTCTATGAGTGGATCCCTCAGTCCAGTCCACACTGGGAGGAACTCAGACGCCGCCCTATGACTTCCGGTGATGGCGGCTTCTAGCAGCTGCTGGTCCATGCCAGGCCCCTCACCACCCAGGATCCACACTGAGGTAATGCCGGCGTCCAGGTCGTTCTTGGGGCCTTAAGCAGAAAGCAAGGAGGCCTAACCTGGATTCCAAGCCTCTTCCATCTCGCTGCAGGTCGGACCTTCCCTCACTGCTGGGCCTCATGGGAAGGGAACGGTCATGGCGCTCGGTGTGCTGAAACTTTTTCCGCACGATGGCACTAGTGCTCCGCTCAACTGCTGGCTAGTGCTCTTCTCCCGCCCTTCCTGTCTGAAAAAAACGCCACCAGAAATATGGCTGCCTTGCATTTTGTCCAGCCTGGTGGAAGTAGCTCACTAGACTGCCATTTTCCTTTGTTTCTATCTGAAACCAAAATGAGGTCTAACCGCAGCCCTTAACCGGAATCTTGTTTTCTACAAGATTAAATTTTCACTCTTAATTGCCTATGCAGTTCTGCTCATCACTTAATTTTACATACCAAATATTATCCTCAGGTTAATAAGTTGCATGTTTGGGGAGTACATTTCTAGGAGTAAGGCCTAAGAAGATAATTCTGAATAATTAAGAGCAGGACTAGAGCATTTCTAGGCATCAGGTTACACATTACAGTACTTGGCTTCTTACTGTTAATAGCAACACCATTCTGACACTTGTTAAAATGGTAGGGAAGACTTTACTCGAGGTTAATGTAATTAAGGCCGTACAATGGGGGGAAAGAATTGGAGTTATCTCTGAAAAAGCAAAGACAGCTTGGGCTTTATAATCAAGCAGCAGAGTGAGAAGGGTCGGTACATGGTTAATAACTAGTAGAAGACTTCAAGGGTGGAGGTATGTAGTCTTCCTAAACTGATTTAACAAGATTGTGGTTATAACTGGACCAGGTCAACCAAAGATTGGGCCTGAAGATGAGTCTCATCAAAAGAGGACTCAAAAAAGTCAAGTTTGGTCAAAGAGACTGTCATTATTCTGGCTCTCAAGTAGCTATTCCATTTAGACTATGTCAAATGGGAGGCACTTGTTTGCTTGTATCCTTAGTAGGAAGGCTTAGATCTCTCTTTTGGGGGAGGGGGTTCTGGGGGTCAAACTCAGGGTCTTGCACTTGCTAGGCAAGTGCTCTACCACTGAGCTAAGTAAATTCTCCCACCAGTTTAGATATCTCTTATCCCTGCAGATCAAACAATCCGTGGCTTTGGGCGGTACATTTTTCAAATACAAATGATTCCCAATCAGTAGTTCCTTAGAATTTGTCTCATGGCTCATCCTTTAAGATGGGAACACAGCACATTCTCAGATTACCAGTTTTGTGCCTTCTATTGAAGCTGTTTTTGTTTTGTTCTTAATTCCAGCAGAGCATGGTAGCACACACTTGCAATCTCAGCTATTCTGGAGGATCACAATTTAGAGGTGAGACTGGGCAAGAGCTGGGATGTAGTTTAAGGGTAGAATGCCCCAGGGTTCATTCTCCAGCACCATCGAAACCCCAAAATTTTTATTTCCTTTTGCTTCACTTATTTTAATTGTATTTCTTCTCATTTGAGGCAATATTGTTGCTTATAATCTCTTCAGAAAACAAGGAAATATTTCGCTGAAACAAATGAGAAATATTACTTTACAGGTTAGTCACATTTAACCTGGTACAATAGATTGAGACCTATTTTTTTTAATTTGTCTATGTCTGGTTATAATCGTGGGCCACTTGTCCATCTCCCTCTACTCAAAACAAAATATAAAGGATAAAATATAACATGCTTCTTTAAAGTATCAAAAAATTCACAAAAGATAAAGAAACTACCCAAGTATAAAGAAACAGAGTTAAGAAGAGAATCAGTCTCTTTAGCCTTCTGGCATAGCCTACCTGGATAGTACTGGCCTTCATGTTTAGAGACCTCACAGGTGGCAAAGAGCAGAGGATAGGAAAAGGCCCGAGGGGAATTATAACAAAAGTTAACTATCCTTTAGTATTTTCCCCCAAAGCGAGCACTTATATACCACATGGTTATAAGCTGGTTCTATGAACTTTCAAGCAAAGAGTAATTCCAGTCTTATTTTAAATCTTTTGGGGAAATGAAGTAGAATTACTTCCAAACATACTCTGACCAATTTTTATACCATTGCTACCCAAACCAAATACAGAATGTGACTGAAAAGAATTAGAAACCTATTGCACTGAGAAATATAGATATAAAATTCTACAGTATTATCACATCAGATTCAGAATCATGTAAAAGAAAATAAACGGACTAACACAGAGTTTGAGTTCAGAGAAGTTTAACCTTGCAAAAGGATTAAATATCATTCACCACTTTCCCAAAAAAGGAGAAAGTTAAAACCACGTAGTGCAAGCCTGTAATCTGAGGTACTCAGGAGGCTGAGGCAGGAGGATACAAAGTTTGAGGCCAGCCTGGGCAATTTAGGGAGACTGTCTCAAAATATACATTTTAAAAAGGGCACAATGGTAGAGAGCTGCTTCCAATACAAGATCAGTGTTTATCTCAAGACTAAAATTATAACTATAGTGAACACACCTCTTAATTTGCCCTGGGAAGTCATACTTTACAATATAACTGTGCAACTTTGACAAGCTATTATGTACTAAGAAGGGTTCATGATTCATATTCTCTGCTTTACTGCCCAATTATCTTAAAATGCACTGTTTCTATATTCCTATAAAACATTACTGTTTATATAGAAACTGAAACATGAATAGATATGAGGCGTAGAAATGTAAAGAAAAAAATCTTATGATAAAGTTTTTACCTATTAGTTCTAAAGCTATGTAGAATTTTTAAAGTCCTTAAATGAAAATAACTAAATATGAGTATTTATCTTGAGTGTCAGGTTTGAACAACTGAAATATTTAGTAATAAGCTCTCCATCTGGACAGGCATTTTAAAGGAATGATATTATTTTTGTTACTTTCTTAAGATGTGAGCCTGAAAATGGGGTAGATCCCGGGAGCCTGGGAAATCAGCTAGGTCAAGGACCACTAGGTCTAATACCTACAGAGAGCCTCACCCACGCTTTGAACTTCCAGCAGCTTCTTTTCCTCATGCATTGATCCCTGAGACTTGAGTCCTGTATTAGAAAACTTGAAAATGTGAAACTCTACAGCTCTAATGTTGACTGAAGAAGCTATAGCAGACTGGACTTTTTGTTTTGTTTTGTTTTGTTTTGTTTTTTGTTTTTTTTTGAGAAAGGCTTTCACTATTCAGGCTGGCCTTGAACTCACTATGTAGCCCAGGCTGCCCCCACCAATCCTCCTGTTTCAGCCTCCTAAGTGCTGGGATTACTGGTGTACACCACTGGGAAGAGGCATTCTTGAAAAGATGCCCAAGAGGTTGGGTTGTTTGTTTCAATTTTTATGTAATCAAAAGCAAAACAGGAACTATAAAAACAAACTTTTTTTAAGTTGGGCAAGATACACTGCAACCACATTTCCTGGTGCTTTTGTTACTTAGTGGAGTTTTTTTTGTTTTGTTTTGTTTTTTTCTCATGCAATGGGCGGGAGAAGAGGGCCCACAGCGAGGGCTAACTGGCTTTTCTGGAACCACACTGCCATCGCGAGGAAGTAGTTTGTCAAAAGCCAAAGCTGTGGGTGTGAAATTCCAGTGGGATCTAAAAGTTTAGAATTCAAATGTGGAATGGGCCCTGGCTCCACGCCTGGCCTGGCCTTCCAGGAGCTCTGGATGAAGGAAGAATCCTAGTGAAGAAGCTGCTTAGTAAGGGAGCAGGACTAGGGCAGGGCTTTGGTTTCCTCTCACTGTGACTGCGACAACAGGAAGCCACTTAGTGCCTGTGGAGAGCTTCTGGGCCATTGTCTTCTGTCCCTGCCCCTTCGATAATGAGGCAGTGGGGCCAGTTCAAGGTGTCCCTATACTTTGGGGCTTGGGTCCCATATCGGCATTGTTAAGAGTGCAGTGGTGAGGTGGGGAATCTCATTCTAGGTGACATCTAACAGCAGCTGGTATGCTTTTTGGGACTCTCAGAGATTCTCAAGAGTTGGGTGCCCCGCTGCCTCGAGTAAGAAGGCCCCGAGAAGTGTGTGCCACTGTGCCAAGCCAATAAATTCCAGAACATCGGTGAGAGTCAAAATATAAACACAGAAAAGCGACCAAGTGTGGAGAAAGCACGGACATATTTTTCCGAGCCCAGGAGGTAATAGTTGGAAATTGCTGGGCACCCTTTTGCTAGGACCCATTAGGAAGGCATATGCTCATTTACAGGGCTCGGCTCTTACCTCAGCTTTCATAAGGGGACACAAACAGGTTCTTCAGCTGCTGGCCTTTCCTCAAGGAAGAGATGACCCTTGAGGCTTGAGACTCAACTGTCCATTCATGATGGCAGGTGCTGTGATCTGTGCCTGCTTCTCAACTTTTCGCTGATGAAGATGCCTTGTAGGCCTGACGAGGTGTCCTTCCTCAGGGAATTAATGACTCTTGCCTCTTTTATTGCCACTTTTCCATACCTGAGGTGATCTCAGAGAAAAGGCTAAGCGCTTGATGGCCACAAGCACTTGTATTTTGATCTTTTCTCTTCTAAATCCATTTTATTTTAATGTTTGCATGAGTGTGAGTGTGTGAGTGAGTGTGAGTGTGTGTGTGTGTGTGTGTGTGTGTTTGTGTGAGACAGAGAGAGAGAGAGAACGAGAGCAAGAGAGAGACACACACCATAACATAGTGTGAGCATCTCTGTGAATTTGGAGTTATTCCTTCTATCATACTTTGGCCAGGCCTTGTACCACAAGGCCACTTCACATGTCATTAAATATCCTTCAGGTGATTGGATTTTGTGTAATTTAGGAATTTAACGAAAGATTGTTGACTTCTTCATTATAAAAAGTGACCCTTTTCATGTCCATATGTAAATAGAACTATGCATAATTTTCAGAGAAATGCAATCTAACAGTGAAGGCTATTTTAAAACATGAGCCGTATAGCTTAGTTTCATGATTTCACATGTAGACCTTACTTGTTAATATATTTCAAACATTCAGACATGTATAAAATGAATACTTGATAGCATGACCTTAGAAAATTACCCCAGACAGGAATACTATGAGTAGTTTTTTACACTTTCCTTGCACGTATTCACTCATTAAAATCCATGTGTGTTTATGTATTCGATTTAAGGCAATCATATTTGTTACAAGCAGAGAAATACAGATATTATTTTTCCCTGTTTTCTTATACTAGCCAACTAGGATGAGGTTTGGGCCCCAAGGTTAAACATTTTGCTTTAATCCTCAATCAATGACGTGAGACATCTTTCCTGATCCAAATGCAGTAAATATAATGGAGTCTTTGCAAGGATTTAAGGAGACTACTTGGTTTGGCAGAACCATGTGAAATCCATGCCGTCAGAGGCTAGGCCCTTTGCCCTTCTGGTTGACTGTCATTGCTCAAGTAACCTAACTGTTCCTACTGTTTTGTATCCTGTGGGAATGTGGCTGAGTGATCACTTTTTAATTTTTTTTATTTGTTTTTTTTGTACTGGGGATAGAACCCAAGGCTTTCACACTGACCTACATCTCCACGCCTTTTTTTTTTTTTTTAACTTTGAGACAAAGTCTTGCTAAATTGTCCATGCTGGGCTCAAACATGTGATCCCATTCCTGCCTCAGGCTCCCAGAGTGCTGGGATTACAGGTGTCCAACACCACACAAGGCTTGTATCACTGTTTTCTTCCAGGGTCCTTAGACGAAAGGTGTGCATGTGTGAAAGTTTCCTTCTTGGTCTGTTGTAACTGAAATAATTTTAGATGGTAGGTGGTCGCCTTTAGTTTTCACAAGGCACCTAGGATCATTAAGCTATGCTCTGATGCATGTGCATTCCTCCAAGGCAAACATCACCTGAGGGCTTTGTTGATTATTAATCATTGCCTCGCAGCTCTGAATATATTTTTTAATATATCCTCTATGAAAAACAATGAGAAAATTTCCTCTGCACTCTGAACTCTGATGCTATCAAATGGGACCCAAGCACCATTATGCTAGAGGGCCCAAGACTACCTCAAGTCCGAGGGACAGGGACAGAAGGCAAAGAGCCGGAGCCTTGCACTTGACGGTGAACTGCTTCCCCTAGTTCAGCCTATGCTGGGAGGACCCGGAAGCTCTATCTCCATGACTTTCTGTGCCTGGGTTTCCTGGTACCTGCTTGTTCAGTCCTGGCCACTCATTAGCCAACTTCTGCAGCTATGTCATGCCTTTGTCCGGAGCATCTAGAAGGTCCGGGAGATGAAGGAAACAGAACCACAACTGTGGCCAGGGGCTTTTTCACCTCTCCACAGGTCCAACCTTCAACTTCCGGTTTCTTATACAGGAAAAACCCATGGCTTGGGGCGTCGTCAAACGATTTCCTCACGATGGCAGTATTGCTCCAGAAATGTTAACAACACCCCACCCCCCAGCCTCGCCAGGGCGCTTTCCGTGCTTTCCGTCTACCCAGTTTTAAAACACTAATAAAAGACAAATGCATAAGAAACAGAGCTGCCACACATCTGGCCCAGTCTGAGGAAACCTGCTCACATAGCTGTGGTTTTGCTTTCGGTTTCCGCCCCAAATCAAAATAGGCTAAACCATCCACTCTCATCAGCCATCTTCTCTTTTCAAGCATTTTACTTCTACCAGACATGAGTTTCACAATTCAGCATCTTTTTACTTAATGCTAGTTCTTCAGGATTTATCGGGTCTCCAGTTTATCAAGTTGTCTTCTTCATGGGTCAAACCTCAGGATTCCAGAACTACATGAAGAAGAAAACGTTCCAAGTTCTAGGCCTGGAGGAAGCCATCTCTAGTCACTTAGCCCCACAGTCCTAGACAAGGCTTCCTCCCTTCCCAGAGTGTCTACCTCCATTTTCTAGAAGATACTAGTCCTTTTGCCATTTGGTAAAAGGCTGTTATTTGGTTCACTTCCTGAGATTGTTACAGCCTTTATAGCTCTTACTGGTTCATGACAGGTCTTACATGGGGTACCAAATTTCACCTTATGTTTATTTTTTAAATCAAATAATTATGTGCATCAATTATTTTTCTCGTATGTCTATCACTTCCATTTGTGAGGATCTAACTTCTGATTCTCCATGTTAGAACAGATATAAGATTATTTGGGGTCTAGTGAATTTTAGGAATATATTATTAGACCTTAAGATTTTAATCACATTCCTGTCTATATTTTGAATTTTCAACTTGTTTCCAACATCTGCTTTCCAGGGAGAACTCTATTTTATTTTATGTACTTTTTTATATATGTGGTGCTGGAGGTGGAACCCAGGGCCTTACCCATGCTAGTCAAATGATCTATCGCTGAACTACATCACAAGCCCTATTTTATGTACATTTTTAATGACACTTTTCATACATATTTGCTAAGTAATGTGTTCTTACACATCTTGGCATAATTCTGCCAACAGAAATACATTTACTTAGTGGACATGTTTACTCTTTTTACGTCTGAGTTTTATAAAATATATGTTGAATCATACTGAATCCAATTTTTTTCCTATATCTTTAGCACAGTTATTTTACATGGGCCCATAGCCTTATATCATTTTCAAAATTTAAATTTTTTTCTACCTAAATAGCTTTATTTCCCCCTTTACAGAAGAGTGACTCATGACATTTCAAAATATCCAAATCTGAAGAGATTATGAATTAAAACTGAATCAATCAATTTTCCTAATGTTTATAATTGTATAACTTTATGTGGTTTTATAATTTTTATTCATAAACTAGGCTTATATATTTGCCCTATTGGGGCTGGAACCCAGGGCCTTGCACTTGCTTGGCAAGCACTCTGTCACCGAGCTGTATCCCCAGCCCTCTTTTATTTTGAGACAGAGTCTTGCTAAGTTCCCCAGCTGGCCTTGAATTTGTGATCTTCCTGCCTCACCCTCTGAGTAGCTGGAATTACAGGTATGCCCCACATACCTGTAAAAGTTAGCCCATCCTAGCTTTTTTTGTGGTTCAGGGGACTGAATCCAGAATCTCATGAATTTTAGGCAAGCACTCTAGTACTGAGCTACACACCCAGTCCCTAACATATATTTTTATATTATTTTTTGGCATATTATATGAACATTTTGCCAAAATCTTTATTCTTTGAGTTTCTTTTCAGACACTGAAGAAATAATTTCGTTTGTTATTTACAAAATACCCATATAATCCATATATATGATGATGAAATCTGATGGTGCTTAATATATTATTTCACTCATACATAATGAGTGCAACAAATTTGTTCTGTGATTCTGACATCCCTTTCATCACCATTCTGGCAATTCTCATCTCATATCTTCTCTATTAGCCCTCTAGTTCATAAACCTCATTATCTTTCTCTTTTTTGATGTTCGAGAATGAATCTTCCTCTTATTAGTTCTTAATCTTTTTTTTAAAGCACAGGCTAAAATAGCTTATACTTAGTATGTATAAAGAACATTGACAATGGCAGCTTCCTAAACACTAGTAGATTTGATTGTCTTTTCATTTATAATAAGTTGGAATTCCTATTTTGTAAATGACCTGTTTAATTCCTTTACCCATTTGTCATTGGTTTCAATACAACAGAATTTTTTTTTTAACCACAGAAAGGTCAAATCTAAGCATACGTAATAATTTTTCTTTTCTTTCCTCTCTCTATCTCTGTCTGTCTGTCTCTCTCTCTTGTTGCTGGGGATGGAACCGAGGGCCTTAACATTCTAAGCAATCTGAACTATGTCCTCATCCCTCAAATTATCTCAACTACTGAAGAGGTGAAATGTCCACAGAGTGAGGAAAGTTCAACAGGGGGCACCAAAATGGTTCTCAACTATGCAATAACTCCTAAGTAATTCTTCACTCTTCACCAGCTTGGGAGCTAGAAGGGTGGTTCTGCAAGTGTTCAGCACCCAAACAATGGTCATCTTGTGAGGCTTGCTAGGCAACGTCATCTGGAACTCTTTCTGAAGCAGTGATGGAGAACAACTGTAAGTATGAGAACATTTGGGCTTCAAGGACCTCTGCATCTCCTGAGAGAAAAGTAAGAGGTGAGTCCCCTCTCTTTCCCTACCAACCTCACCAAGAGAACAGAGCTGAGAGTAGAACTCTGTCAGGGGACAGATCTTTATCTTAGGCATTAGATCCAGATATGAACCACTGTCTTGCTCTCTCTGGGCTTGGAGAATTCCTTGTGGACAGTCTGGGATTTTTTTTTGCCCCCATAACCATGTCTTTTCTCCGCTAGTAGAGACTTGGTCCCTCTTGGCTTAGCATGGTGGCTTCCAATGTTTCTCCGTTTGCACTCCTTGCTCAAGGCAATGGGATCCAGACTTATGTCTAGTAACCTCAGTAAGTTCATATGCTGCTTTAAAATATCAGCTTGAATTAGTCTGTTTTATGTTCTATGTCACTGGTAACATAAGGGGCCAAGGTCTCATGGCTCCAGAACAAGGTGAACTGCCCTGCCTTATCATCTGACAGGCAGAGACAAGAGACAAATGGCTACAGTCTTGCACAGGGCTGTGAAAGTCTTCCTCAACCAAAGTCTCACACCACCACTCCCAGGGCCCAGACTTCCTGGAAGCACCTAGCTCTCCCTCGTCCCTCCCCCCTCCCCAGCAGCCAGCTCCTACCTGGACAAAATCTATGTGAGGCCAGCGTGGAGCCTTTGCCCAGAGTTCCTGGAATAACTCAGAAAAGCCAGAGGGGACCAACTTGAGGCCAGAGATTGCTCAACCTTTCACCGAATGAATGTACCTTTCTAAACTGGAAGCACAGAAACCATAAGGCCACAGAACTTTTGAAATTACTTCCTCACGATGGCAGTAGTACTCCATGTATGCCAACAAGTGCTGCACCTCAGCCCTCTCCTCCCGCCCATCTTGACCAAAAAAAAAAAAAAAAAGCCACCAGGAAAAAAAAGGTAGCGGGAAACATAGCAGCCTTGCTTTTTGCCCAGTTAGTTAAAACCTTACCGTACTATTACAGTTTTGCTTTAGGTTTCTGTGTGAAACCAAACCAAGGCCAAAAACCACCACTCTTATAAGGTATATTTTCTTTTTTAAGAATTCAATTTTGGGCAGGCACTGTGGTGTACACCTATGGTCCCAGTTACTCAGGAGGCTGAAGCAGGAGGATAGCTTGAGCCCAACCTGGACAACATAGCATGACCATGTTTCCATTAAAACAAAACAAAACAAACAAAACAGGGGTTACTCAAGAGTATTGTCTTGTGATTTCATTTACCATTGGAACACAGCACATTTCCATACCAGGAAATGGACTTCAACTGCTTTCTGTGACATCTTTGGGTGTATAGGTGATGGTGCTAATTTTTATCTTTTAGGGACAAATCTTAAAATCATTTTCTTATTAGGAACTAAAATGTTGTGCTTGCGAAGGATTCACAAATAACCAGGCACTAAGTAAAGTACTATCATAAGGCCTGTGAAGACCACTGATAACCTTTTGGATTATGCCCTTCTAGTCTTTTCAATAAACAGAGTCCTGTATTTACACTCACAGACAACGATAAATTTATGTTGAAAATGGATGTTTGTATATTATTATTTGCATAAGAGATTTTCATTCTTGCTTCCTTGAAAATTTAAAAAAATTATATAAAATTTCCAAGTCCTCATTTTTAGTAAATAAATCATTATGAAAGATGATTTTCAGTTTTCCATCTATTATGTATTTCATATATAGTAATTTATAAAGTACACATGTGCTACATATTATACACATATATAGGCACATTTGTTTCTCCTTAATTATAATTTGACTCATTGTAGGTGTAGCTTTCCAGAAGGTCTTCTGCATTACCCATATAAATTGCATGTTTCTGTATCAATACTTATTTTCCCTAGTTGGAAATTTCTTTATATTTTATTCTGGAAAGTGTTTTTTCTTCCAAGTAATTACAAAAGCAACACCTTTGTTGGCGACTTGCTCCCATTTTGAGAATTAAAAAGCAAAATAATAAATGGAACCTCAATTCAAACCAGAAGAAATAACTTTTTAAAATGTCATAAGTTCTCGTGTCTATATCCCTAAAATCCCAGTTAACTAGTTACCTCTCATCTTTCACATCTCTTAGAATCAAGCATACTCATTTACAAAATAGCTGTATGTATTAGCCGTATATAAAGAAATACTGAGAGGTCACAAGTAATACCCACTCATGTAGATGAGAACTTTTAAAATGTGGGACTCTTGAATTCTTCTCTTTTCTATGACCAGTTAGAGGTACATATATTAAACCACAAATGGTCAACAAATCAAATTTCACCAACAATTACTTCTGCACATGGTTGTTCTGGGTTGGTTCTCAAATTCCATTTTGGCTTCTTGAAGAATCTCTTAGAATACACAACTTATCAAGTACAAAAGGACGCACTACATCCCTGACCCCACTTTCCTGAGGGAACCACTATTAGCAGCCAGATGAGTACACTGGCTTAAATACTATAAAAGTGATACACAATTATTCATGAGCAATGATGTTACTTATTTAGATTTAATTACATCTCATCAATATACTCTCCATATTCCTTAGCACAGCGCTGAACACAAACATGTATGCAAGCCCACACACAAGGTAAACATTTCCATTTCTTTTCTTTGAATCCATCCTGCTTATACTGTATATGGAGTTTGGTGCCACAAATTCTTGACTCAACTTAGGACAGTAGGCAATTTTCAATAACATTAGTTATGCACAGGAAACATGACAATTTTTATGAGTAAACCTCATTGCATTCTTTTATGGTTGATCAAGTCCTAAGACTAAAATGCATCTTGAAAAGAATCACTAAGTGGAACAAATATATAGCAGTTAAGAAATGGTATAGGATGCATGAGGCCCCAGGTCCAATCCCCAGCCTAGAAAAAATATTACCCAGTCAGGGGTTAAAAAAAGTATTCTAGCAATATATTTTCATAACTCTTTAAACAACTATACTAGTTTTGGCATTAACCTAAAAACACCAATCTCCTATAATTAAAAAGATTTAAGAATGTTAAAAGTACTTTTCGTGATAGTTTTTTTACTGTCCTTTATGTACAGGAGTTGCCTATTGTGTTTACTTGCTGTTCTGCATATCCTCCATTGCATAATTGGTATATAAAACGTTAGAACTGAGTATGTCTGAAGTATCACAAAAAGCAGCTTGCTGTTTAATCTATGCATCTTTGGAAATTTGGGAGAAATTTTACTCTTTGATGTAGAAAGGAGCTGTTGTAAGAGTTGGAAACTCTGCACCTGTGTATCTAGACATATTTTTAGCAATAAAGCAGCATGGGCAATGCAAAAAAAAAAAGAAAAGAAAAGAAAAGAAAAAAGAAATGGTATAGGTAAGAAGCTCAATAGGTAGGGCTGGGGATGCAGGTCAGAGACAGAGCACTTGTCTAGTATATATGAGGCCTGGGTTCCAATCCCAGGCACTGCCAAAAAAAAAAAAAAAGGAAAAACGAGGTTCAATAGAATAAATATTCCTTCTGTGTTCTGTGTTTGTCCTACTGCACTTTACTGTTTACTAAACAAATATACACATGTTGGCACACATTACAGGTTGTCAGGACTTATTGGTATGAATTTTGACTTACATATGTGGACTATTTTTCCAGCTTGAGTTGTTTCCTTCTATTATTTTTTTCAGATGTTATGTCACAAACCTCACCACATATCATTAAATATGTTTCAGAAAGATGAACTTTCTGTTAAGTAGAACTTGGAAATAGCATTCTGTTTGCACAAAAATTGGAAGCAATAAAAGCAAGGCCTTTAAAATTCACATATAGAGAGAAGTATGCAAATTTTTTAAAGAAAAATGCATCTTGTAATATGTTATTTTCTCAATTATATATTGGAATGCTGTTGTTTTCTTGATTTTTGAAAAAAATTCATTTAATCCCAGTACCACAAAAAAATTCAAAAGTAACCTTTTCTCATTTTCAGTTTTCAAGACTTTAGAGAAGAATAAGTTCAAATTTGAAGGCAAGTTATTGGAAGCACCACTCCAGGTAATCACACAATTAGTTGCTTAGTTTCAAGGTTTCTACACACTTTCTTTGTACCTATTCACCTTTTTGAATCCACGTTTACATGTTCAACTCGAATTAATTATGTATGTACGTGACAAGTAGAGTAAGACAGATTTTGCTGTTGTCGTTTTCTTTTTCCTTGTATTTACAACTAAAATGTCTGATACTAAAGTTCCAACACTTCACTTTTTCATACCTGAGTTGAAAGTGTGGACCGTTCCCCTGATGAGGACTTGGGAGAATGGATTTCAATCCTCCCAAAGGTTTAAGAAGACTCCCTGCTCAAGCAGAACCTGGAAAATGGGCCCTTTGGCCTTCCCCACCACCAGTCTTGCAAAAGAAACCTCAGTGATCCTCTTTGGCCACATTGCTCTCCTTTCCTGAGGAGCGTGGCTGTGTGATCACTGAGAAGCAGGCACAGAGAACAACACTTGCTAACATGAATGAACAGTTAAATCCCAAGCCTCGAGGACTCATCTTCTTTAGGGGGGAACCAGCATTTAAAGAACCCATTTTTGTTCGCTATGAAAACTGAAATAAGAGCAGGCAGTGGGCCCTAGAAAAGGTTGCCCTAAATATATCCAATTTTCATTTGTTAATGTAGCTGTTAGCTCTTGGGCTCAGAAAATGCCTCCATCCTTTCTCCATCCTTGGTGCTTTTTTTGTGTGGACATCTCTATTCCTACTGATGTTCTGGAATTTACTGGCTTAGCACACTGGTATATCCTCCTCATCAGACCCTTCTCTGGAAAATGGAAAATGAGGATTAGCCCTGCCTCCCAGGCCCTTCTACTCCCGCCCATTCAGTCTGAAAAAAAGCCACCAGGAGACAAAGGAGCCAGGAAATTGGCCTAGCTATCTGCACTCTTTAGGGGGAATCTATTCATTGTGATCACTTTTCCCTCCAGTTTCCCTCTGAAATCAAACTGAGGCCTATTCCACCCAGTTTCATCAGTTATGCTTTGTTTTCATGAATTCCACTTCTACTCTACCCATGCTTTACAGATCTGCTCTTCTTCATTCAGCCTTGATTCCCAAACTTTTCCCATGTTTTTCACTTCAATGAGGAATTCTCAGCAATTTACGGCTGAGAAAGTCACCAAAACAAGGAAATACAGGCCTGGGAAAATGCAAATCTAGGCACCAGGTCAGGTGACTTGTCCCACTGCCAGGGTCCCTGGGAGCCCTCCATTTTCTGACCTGGACCTTTGTCCTTAGTCATGGCGATAACCACAAGAGGCAGTCCAGCTAGCTCTCACATCCAAATTCCACACTATGTCCCTTTCGGGAGTGGAAATTGGAATCTGTACAAATTCTAGTCAAAAGGGACATGAGTTCGTCCCATAGTTTCATCATTTAACATTGCACATAAGCATGCTCTTTCCCTCTGGGCATGCCTTTAATGGCTGGCTTCCCATGATTTTGTTACATATTCATTCATTCATTCATTCATTCATAAGTCTTTGGAGACTTAACTCATTAAATCTTTGGAGACAGTTTTACAGTGTTTTCTAACGAGCAAACCAGTGCTTACAAAGAACCCAGAAAATGACTATATGTTCATCATAAGTAAAAACGCTGTCATTAAATCTCGCATTGAGCACTAACAACCTGTGGCATATTTACTCTCATTCTTTCAATACACGTATAGTTCTATAGTTACGGCGATACACTACAATAAATTTACAATTAAACTGGATTCATATACACATCGCATTTTAAGTCCAATATTTTTCATTTCGGATTCTCAAATAGATTGAAATCATCCCGAAACATTTGCAAAACCTGGATTTTAGACAATAAAACATGCCCAAAGAGCTTCCTGGTTGACCCATTCATTAAATACTGGATTCTTAACATTTTTCAGTTTACACGTAGGATATAAAATACCTATAATTCTACTGCCCATAACTCATACAGTATATATTCTAATAATGAAACAGGAATTACAAGCTTATAGCATATTCAGAATGTTAGGGTCTTTTCTAAAAATACACTTTTTAAAATATATACTAAATTTTTATCTTAAAAAAACTATGGAGCAAACAATTCAATAAAGGAAGATCAAATTGTTATTTTTCTTGAAAATTGTCAAGAGTAGATTTCAAGGTTTCTCACCATACATGCAAAAAAAGTTAACTTCATTATGAGGGGATGAATACATTGATTAGCTTGACTGTGGTAATACAATGTAAGCATGAATCAAAACATGCCGCATACCCTAAATATATCCAATTTTCATTTGTCAAATGTACTTCAATGTAAGTGGAAAATGTATACTGGTCTGGAAATTAAATAGTCACCCTATTTGTTCAAGTATCTGTTCAAGAATGTTAAAGAGCAAGATTTAGCAAATGCTTTGGTCTTAAGAGTATGTTAAGAAATTGGTACTTCTCAAATTCAGTCACTGAGATGTATACCCTAAGAAAACTTTGAAATGGATATACTCACACCACTTACATGTGGCTACAAATACAGATATGAATATGCTGAGAATTTCAACTTGAAAGGCATATTCACACTAGATACAACATTGAACATGATTGTAAAATAAAGTAACTTTTCAAAGTGTTTACACGTGCACAGTTGGATAGAGCCATTTATATATGTTTGCTTCTCTTTAAGCATAATTGGGTGCAAACTGGGTATAGTTTTGCACAAATTCTTTGGCACTAACTTACACAATTTGCATTCTTGCATACTAGCATATATATGTGTGTGTATATATATATATATATATATATGCTTGGAAAACTTTTTGTATTTTACTCTAGAACTCTATTTCAAGAAATTATAAAAGTTTACTTGTTGCCAACAAAAAAACTGAAATTTTGAGAAATAATAAAATAGAAAATAAAAGGCACCTCAATCACAGTAAGAAATGACCAAAATGGTCTTGCCATGCATTTTTACATCTTCCCTTCGCACGCGTAATATGTACCTTAAAACAATAATGTCCCCTTGTACCAAGTTTTCCTCATCTGCAGCTTCAATGCTTTTTAAATATTAGTAAATATTCTTTGGAATACAGACATGTTTTAAAATTCTGCCCGTTTTTGCATTTCTAGAAACAACATGCCTCTTTACAATGTACCTGCTACAACAGCCATGTATGAAGAAGTGAAGCGAGGTCACCAGGTAATGCCACCTCCAGCAGACAAGAACTTTTAAAACGTTGGTGAATCTTCAATCCTCTTCACTGGTTTTTGGTCCCCTCTGTTTGTGCGTGGTCTGCTCTCCTAGTAGAAGGGCTAACCCTTCTTGGCTGGACTGGGTTTGACTTCTCCTCAATGCTGGCCTAGCTCCAGGCAATATGAGTGCACCTGAGACTGCCAGCAAGCACGTGGCTGGAAGCCACCAGATATTGTCCAGCCCTCTGCCCTCTGGCTCTGTTAACCAAAAGGATCCAGGCCCCAGAGCTTGCAGGTACCACGTGTTCGCCCTCCTCAGGCTCTAAGGCACAGTACTTTGTTAGTGGCTTCCTCTAGTCCCGCCCACACTCGGAAGATACTAGGACTCCACCCCCGACTTCCTGTGTCTGGATTTCCCAGCAGTTGCAGAGTTAGTCTTCCCCCGCCACGGGCCGGCTCCTGTACATGGACCCTTCTTGAGGTAGTCTCAGGAAGAACTGAAATCCAACTCACACAGGGACTGCTCAACACACTTACAGAATGGATTTGTTCCAAAGAACTTTCACCTCAAGCTCTTTGGAACTTGGGGTTTTTCCAGAAATTTCCTCACGGTGGCAGTGTTGCTCCACGAATTGTATCAAACACTGCCCCCAAGCCCTCTTCTCCCGCCCTTCTAAAGTGAAAAAACAAATGTGAGCAAGAGACAAAGGCACCAAGAAATATGGCTGCCTTGCTTCTAGGTCGGTTCCAAGAAAACTTGCCCTTACTGTTGTGATTTTGCTTTTGGTTTCCATCTAAAATCAAACTGAAGCCTAAACGTACTCACATCACGGTTTTTTTTTCAGTTCAAAAACTCAATTTCCACTTACCCAGACTTCACAGTTCTGCTTTTTCTTCAGTCAGCATTGTATCTCCAACATTTTCTCAAGGCACCAAACTGTCTCCCAGTACACCTGGGTAAACCTCAGGGAGGTTTCTTTTCCTCAGGTTTCTTTTCCCAGGTCTAGTGGGGAAAGAAAGTGGTTACACCTAAGGGCTTGGAGAACAGCCAATCTTGGCACCAGTCCATGCACCTTTTGCCCTGGCTCGCTTCTCAGGTTCCTTAGGAGTGTGACTCCATTTTCTGGCCTGGGCATTAGGCCTGAATGTTGAGGAAGAAGGTGCTATTTGTCCGGAACTCGAAAATATGTGCCTAGATAGTTCTCAAGACTACTTGCTATTCAATTCCCATTTGGAGAGATACACATACTCAAACACGGATAAATTCCAGAAAATGATTTAGTCTCATAGTTTCATGATCTAAAATTGGAAAACAGGACGCTTCCCGTGTCATTAGTATGGGAAGTGGCTTCCTATGACTTTCTTGTGTATGTGCATGTCACTTAGGGATCAGTTCTACGGTATTTTCTCATAACTAATTAAGAGATGATATTTACAAAGGGTTCTAAAAATCAAACTGAAGCAGGAAGATAACGAGAGACTTGGGAAGAATGAACCATGAGCCCTCTGTGTCGTTGTGGTTGAGCTTAGGTCCCAGCTTTTAAAATTAGGGTATCATTTTCCTAATCTAACAAGAGGCTCCCGACAGTAAAATTTTGTTTACTTGTATTTCATAAAATTTTTGAACATATATTCACATACATATGATATGTATTAATGTGTATCTTTGTTTCTCTTAAAACACAATTGAATGAATACTTAAGGTAATTTAAGGTAATTTTGTACAAAACCTTCATCATTATATTATACAATTTAAATGTTCCCACATGCATATGAATTTGAAGAAACTGAAATGTCTTTATTCAACATAAAATTCCCTTATTGTCTAAGAAATTAAAAACAATACTTGCTGCAGGCAAACTATTCAATTTTTGAGAAATCATAAAGCCAGAATAAATGGTTCAAACCCCAATCCCAATAATGACATTTTTTCTTTTCTTCTTTTTTATTTTTTTGGTTTTTTGAGACAGGGTCTTGCTATGTAGTTCAGGCTGGTCTTGAACTCACTACATAGCCCAGGCTGGCCTCAAATTCTCAGCGATCCTCCTGTCTCAGCCTCCCAAGTGCTGAGATTACAAGCGAGTGCCACCATGCCCGGCAATAATGACTTAAAATGTTGTTCTCATCTATTAGTTATACTTATGAAGTAACTTTTAAAAAAATAATAATTTTCAAATTCCATCATACATTCAGTGTTCGAATATATTTTGTATACTCATTGAAGCTAGAATACTTTCTAAATTTCATGATATATTTGAAATACTATTTTTTAAAAGAGTAGGCTCTTACATTTGGAATTTCTTAAAATTAGACACGCTTTTTTTTTTTTTTGTGGTGCCGGGGATTGAACTCAGGGCCTTGTGCTTGCAAGGCAAACACTCTAATCACTGAGCTAAATCCCCACCCCCTAGACATGCTTCTTAACAGTATTTTCAGACATGACATCCATTTATAAAGAAGTACAGTGACATCACAGGCAATATACCTCCATCAGACAAGGACTTGCAATATGTGGTTGGATCTTCATGCCTCTTGTTGGGTGGGCTCAGGAATATAGATTCTTTAGGCTTCTCTCAAGTGAAGAGCACAAAATGTTTTCACCAGAAATTACTTTTGCACATATCTGTTCTGGATTTGTTATTGAACTACAAGTATAATCTAAGCATTGTGGAAAATATTATAGAATATACAAATCTATAAAAGTCACATGGAAATACTTTATTGCCAAGCAATCTGTCCCAGGGGAACCACTATTGGCAGCTTAATGGGTACATATGTCCAAATAGCGCAAACAAGGTACACAACCATTCATGAGTGCTGACCCTTTTAAACTAAATAAATATAGCCTACCCCACATCGATAAATTCCCTTATTTGCATACAAGGTGCTTGAAGCACACATACATTCATCCACAGATGAACACATCATTATTTATTTTCTTCAATTACATGCTGGTTAACATGTAGGTGAAGTTTTCTGCCATTGTTTCTACTCAGCATCGAATGATGGATACTTTCCAGTAGTATAACTACTCATGATAGTGATTTATTTTTATTTACTCTTGTTAATTCATTTATTTTTGATGACAGAGTCTCCTTTTGTAGTTCAGGCTGGACTTGAACCCAGTTTGTATCCCCATCTGGCCTCAAACTCACCATGATCCTCTTGCCTCAACCTCCCGAGTGTTGGTACAGGCATGTAGCACCATGTCTGGGTAGTAGTTTATTTTTTTATTATTTTTATTATTTACTCATTTATTTATTTATTTATTTTAGGTGCTGGGGATCGAACTCAGGGCCTGGTCCTTGCTAGGTAAGCGCTCTACCGCTGAGCTAAATCCCCAGCCCCTAGTCGTTTATTTTTAAATCTCGTAAAACTCCTTAGTTTGTTGGCCAGTTCCTAAAGATGACATATACACATGGAAAAGAAATGATAAACCAAGTAATTATAAAACATGACAGAGAGGATAGTTTCCATTATAGTAACTCAATTGGTATCCATCTTAATGCATTGTGCCTTTATCTCTATCTTCATTACCTGTGTGTGTGTATGTGAGTACGTGTGTGTGTGTGTGTGTGTGTGTGTGTGTGTGTGTGTGTGTGTGCATGGTTATGTTTCTGTGCTTGTAAGCTGGAGTTTGGGGCACAAATTCCAAGTGACATGATCTATGGATGAGATTTTCTTGTTTGAAATTTTTAGTTTTTCATGCTTTTCTCTTTTGTAGAAAGGCCACTTCAAATATTTTATGCTTAGCAAGACATACATTTTACGTAAATACAGTGGTAACTCAGTTCACAAATGCTTTTCTTTGTGAACAATTTGGTTTGCATACTGAAGCATTTGGCATCATTTTGTTTGCGAACTCTGTGTCCGTGACAAACATGATGATGGCTATCTTTCCCACATGAACATGATCGTGGCCATCTTTTCCAGAATTGTGGAACTGAGGTACCACTGTAATTATCTGCAAAATGCTTTTTTACCCCTACCCATTTAGGGGAGGACATTTAATAGTGCCAGCATGTATAAAAAAACTATCTATTTTAATATAAAACTAGAAGCTGAAGATAAACGATGTTTTATACTTTGGAGTTTTATTAAATGTGCACTGAGCCATTTTTCCTTGCTTTCTGTGAATTTCAGAAGCAACCCTTGCTGGTCTTCAATATTTCAATCCTTAAAATGAGTGTAGTTAAAATATGAGGACTCTCCCTTGTATTCCTGAGAAGGAAACCATCCTAGTGTTCATTTGGAAACCTTTCAGATATTTGATTTTGTTCATATTCACTCTTTAGAATCCATATGTACTTATGGTTTTATAGAATCATCAAACAGAGAAGAAGAGTCTTTCATAGGAGTGACTTTCATGATCTTAATTTGAGTAATGATTTGTAAGGGACACAAAAGTACAGGCAACCAAAGGAAAAAGTGATTAATTGGACTTCATCGAAATTTTTTTTCTCTTTGAGGTACTAGGCATTGAACTCAGGCCCTTCATACAGGGCTACATATGCAGCCCTTTTAAATTTAATTTTTCTTTTTTTTTAAATTCCAGGTTAAGCTTGAACTTGTGATCTTCTGTCTTTTGGTATCAGCATCTCAAGAAAAGAAAATTTTTGTGCTGCAAATGATACATCAAGAAAGAAAAATGGCTTCCTACAGAATGACAGAAAATGTTTACAAAACATCTATCTGATTAGGGGTTTGTATCTGGAAAATAAAGAATACTTACAACTCATTATTGAAAAAAATCACAATTAAAAATGGACAAATGTTATGAATAGAAATTTGTCTAACGAAGACATCAATATGGTCAATAAATACATGAAAAGATGCTCAACAATGCTGGCCATTAGGAAAATGCAAATCAAAGCCGCAGTGAGTTGGGACCTCATGCCCGTTAAGTTGTCTATATTTTTATCTTTTGTTTTGATTTTTGAGACAGGGTCTCACAATGCAGTTCAGGCTGGCCTTGAACTCACTGTGTAGCCCGGGCTGGCCTCGAACTTAGAACAATCCTCCTGTCTCAGCCTCCCAATGCTGGGACACCTGGCAAGTTGTCTATATTTTTAAAAAGACAGATAATAACAAGTTTTGACAAAAATGTGGCTAAATTGGAAACTTTATATATCGCTGGTTGGAATATTACATGGTATAATAACTTCAGAAAAATATCTGGAAATTCCTCAAATGTTTAGATATTCAACCATTCTGTGATCCAGTAATTGTACTCCTAGGTATTTATTCAAGAAACACAAACACATGTCCCCACAAAAAACTGTATTTGAGCATTGGCACCAGCATCAGTCATAATAATCAAAAAGTAGAAACAACCTAAATGCTCAGCAGCTGACAAATACATAAATGCAAGGTAGTCAGTAAAATAATAAATTACTGATACTTTAGAGACCTTGAAAGATCTTAAAAAACATTATGCTGAGTGAAAGAGGCCGGACACAAAAATGCATTGTATGACTCCATTTGGTGATGCACACCTGTAATCCCAGCACTCTTGGAGGCTGAGTAAGGAGGATCACAAATTCGAGGCCAGTGTGGGCAACTTAGTGACTTAATAAGATCCTGTCTCAAAATAAAAATAATTTTAAAAAGGGCTGAGGATGTAGTTTAGTGCAAAGGTCATGGGTTCAATTCCTGGTAATGAAAAAAAGTTTTCCAGAATAGGGTTTTCCAGGTGATAGGGCAAACTGAGAGTGGAAAGTAACTGCTATAAGATATGAAGTTTCTTTTTGAGATGATGAAAATAGTCTAAATTCAGTTATGGTAATGACTACACAATTATGTGACTATTTTGAAAATCATTGATTGTACACTTCAAATGGCTAGATTTTATAGTACGTGAATTGTTTCTCAATAAATTTATGTTTAAAAGTTTAAAAAATTTGACAAGCTAATTTATATCATCCATATAACTGTGAAAATACAGTAAT
The DNA here is from genome assembly GCA_004026905.1 of Hystrix cristata. Taxonomy (NCBI): domain Eukaryota; kingdom Metazoa; phylum Chordata; class Mammalia; order Rodentia; family Hystricidae; genus Hystrix; species Hystrix cristata. Next base: position 96,793 of record PVJO010004856.1, read on the forward strand.
CTCACATGGCATAGCAAAGTGCATTTGACAAAATTAAACACCAGTCATGATTTTCTTTAAACTACATGTGATTGAACTCAGGGTCGTCACACTGAAACACATCTCCAGTCCTTTTTATTTATTATTTGAGACAGTGTCTCACTAAGTTGCTAAGTTGCCCAGGTTAGCTTCAAACTTGGGATACTCCTGACTCAGCCTCATGAGTACCTGGGATTTAATCATGATAAAAAAAAATAACTCTCAGTGTATTAGTCACATTTCCCAATGCCCACAATTTAAAGGAAGAGAAGTTCATTTTGGCTCACAGTTTTAGTGGGTTCAGTCCATGCTTGGCTGGCTCTGAGGCAGAAATGACATGGTAAAAGGCCTTGTAAGAGGAAAGTTACTCACTCCATCACAACCAGAAAGTATAGAGAGAAGGGAGGAGCCAGGGACAAGAATACATCCTTCCAGATGATGCCCCCAATGACCTGCCTCTTTCCACTAGGCCCCATTTCCAAACAGTACAGTCAGGAATGATCTAACCAATGGCCTAACCCACTAATGAATATGGTACCCCCATGACGCAATCACCTTTCAAAAGGTTCACCTCTGAACATGATACTTTTGAGGGCATTTTAGATCTAAACCATAATATACCTCTCCTGGTCCCTAAAAAGCTCATATCCATCTCATTATGGAAAATGCATTTAGTCCATCTCTATGGGCCATCAAAGTCTTATCAATTTTAGCATTGCTGAAAAGTACAAGTCCTTTTGATCCCCAGCACCCAAATGAAAAGTACAAGTCCAAAGTCACCTGTGAAACTCAAGGCAAACTCTTACATATGAACCCCTGTAAATAAAAAAGAAAGTTGAACACTTCCAACATACAATGGGACAGGGTAAACATTTCCATTACAAAATAAGGAGAAATAAGGAAACAGACAGAAATCAGAACAAAGCAAAATGGAAACCCAGCAGGACAAATACTAAATCCTGTAGCTCTATGTCCAAAACCCAAGGCAGGTTGTGGTGAGATGTGAGTTCCAAAGGGCCTGGGTGGCCCCATCCCTGTGACTGCACTGGTTGCAGGTCCCAAGGCCTCTCACCTGGGCTGGTTCCATTCAGTGTCTCCAGTTTTTCTTCAGTAGACACTCCATGTTGGTGGCATCTGCAACTTCTTGGGGTATCCACTGCACGTTAAGCTTCACTGTCACAGTTACATACATTTCCCTTTCTGGGGCTTCTATTAGGGACCACAATCCTGTCACACATTTTTGCCTGGCCTCCCAGACTTTCTCAAATTTCAGTGGGAGCCTCTGTGACTCCACAACACTTGCATTCTGCATGCCTACCAATAGCACCAGGTGGATGATGCCAAAGTTGACCAGCAGTTTGGACCCACTTGGACCATGGCTGCAGTAGCCTCTGAATATGTGGATGGCTGAACTTGGTGATACACTTCCCTAGGTGACCCTGAATGAGCAGGTATTGCAGGGACTCTCTTCTCCAATGAGAGATTTCGTTTTGTACCCTTGACTCTGTGGTGGATCGGGTCTTGCTAATTCCCCAGATGCCCTCAAGGTATCTTTCTTCTTTCCCGATACAAAGTGCTTGACTTCTTTTTAATGGTAATCTTTTTAGCAACCATGTTCACCTTTGCTCCAGTTTTGCAGATGCTTTCTTTCCAGCAAAATGTGAAAACTTTTCAAATTATTCAGCTGTAGTTTTCTCCTGATTCTCACTGTAGATCTGGCTAAATGCAGCCAGAAGTACCTATGCCACAACCTGAACATTAGTCTGCCTTGAAATCTCCTCTGCCAGATTGAACATAGGGTTGCCTTGAAATTTCTTCTACCAGGTTCATTAGTTTGCTCTCTTTCATCTCAGAACCTCATGAAGTCTCAGGACATGGGCAAAATATAGACAAAATTTTTTGCCAAGGCATAAGACACATGACCTCCTGTCCAACTGCCAATGAAGTCCCTTTTCCCAACTGAAACCTCCTGAGCCTGGCCTTTACTGTCTGTATTCCTACCAACATTCTGGTCTTCTGAGTTCTGATCAGCATTGTATATCAAACTCAGCTTACAGCATCCTAAGGCTTGTAGAGCCGGCATCTCCAAATGTTTCTAAATTCTTCCTACAAACCAATTACAAAGGCTTCTGAACACCGTGGTCAGGCACAATCTCAGCAATGATCTCACTCTTGGCATCAAAATCTATATTAATCAGATTTCTTGTCACTGGGACAAATATGTGACACCTTCAATTTAAAGGAAGAAAGATATATTTTGGGTCACAGTTTCATAGGCTTCAGTTCATGATCAGCTGGCTCCAAGGCAGAAATTACATGGCGAAAGAGCATAGCAGAAGAACGCTGTTCACCCCATGGTAGCCAAGAAGCAGAGAGAGAAGGGAAGAGCTAGGGACAAGAATATACCCTTCTAGGTTGCACCCTTAGTGATTTGCAACCAGGCCCCACATCCAAACAGCACAGTCAGCTATAAACTCAACAATGCACTAATCCACTGATAAGTGTAGCACCCATGATCCAATCACCTTCCAAAAGCCCCACCTCTGAACATGAGATTTCTGAGAAACATTTTAGGTATAAACCACACCACCCCAGAAACTGAAAATCTAAGGAGACATCCTCAATATGATAAAGACCGGACACCAAACTATTTGACTAATACACTTAAGAGTGAAAAATTGAACACTTCTCCTTACGAGCTAGAGCAAAGCAAGTAATTATTCTATCACATCTCCTATTCAATATGGCACCAGATGTTCTAGGAAGTACATAAAATAAGAAAAAGAAAAAAGTGAAAGTTTATAAAGGAAGAAGTAAAATGCTTTCATAAATGATATTATTGTTTACATGGAACATAAAATGCATGTCTAAAGCTGATTATTTAAAATCTATATCTTGCCAGGCGTGGTGACGCAAGCCTATAATCCTAACACTTGGGAGGCTGAGGCAGGAAGACTGCCGTGAGTTTAAGGCTAACCTGGGCTACATAGTGAGTTCAAGGCCAGCCCGGATTGCATAGGGAGACCCTGTTTCTAATTAATTAATTAATTCATCAATCTGTATTTTAGAAACTGGGTGTGATTGGGTCTTGCTTTTGTATTCATTTAGAAAAACTTTGACTTCTGTCTGGAGTGTTTAATACATAAAGTTAATGTATTTATAAATATGTTTGAATTTGAGGTTATTATTTTACCACTTTACTTGGTTTTTCACCCTTGTTTTTTGTTCCTCTGTTTCCTTTTCCCTTTTTTACAATATTTCAACATTTTAATTCTTAGAATTCATCACAATTTATTTGTTCGCCTTCAGGCTAGAGTGGAGTGTTGCTTTTTAGTTGTTATTACAGAGATTATGTATCCTTAATATTTCACAAGTTACTCAGATTTGGTATTTTATCATTTTATGCAGAATGTAAATCCTCACAGCAATATAGGTCAGTTTAGCAGTCCTTCTTGCACTTTATGCTATCATTGCCATAGTAATACAACTACACACTTTATAACTACAAGCTTAATGTTATGATTTTTTCATTTAAGTATTCATAGGTATCTTAAAGGACCTTACTGGAAATACAGTCTTGCATATTTACACAGATAACTCAAATTTTCTGGTGCTCTTTATTGGTTCCAGAAGACCTGTTTTTCCTTCGAGTATCATTTTTCTTCAACTTGAAGAATGTCCTGTAACATTTCTTTTAGTGCACGTCTACAGATGCCAGAGAATGTTACTGGTTTTGGTCTGAAAACATGTATTTCGCCTTCAACTGTGAAGGATATTTTCAATGGATAAAGAACTGTCGATTGATTTCTTGCTTCTCTCACCACTTTCAAGAGGATGTTACACTGCCTTCTAAACCTCCATAGTCACTGATGAAAGCCACAGCTTTTTGAATAAAACATGTAATATGTGACAGTGGCAGCATTTCAAGTCTAGGGGCGAATTGACTGCCTTTTAAAAAGTGGCCTTCGGCCTACTGGGTATTGATGTATGCAAATAACACTCTACTCCCCTCTCACTCTGTACACAACAGTCAATTCTAAGTCTCTTTTTCGGTAGTCAGGGTAGGGAATTTCATCAGAAACCTGCACTAGTATCATGGAAACTCAAGCGACTGGGAAGGTCACTGATGGATTTGAGAAGTGAGAATGAACATATAAAACAGGTTGGCAAACTATGACCCACAGAATAAGTCTGATTAGACCCATATTTTTATTTTTTTATTAGTACATGTTTACAGTACATAATGATTACATTCCTCACGGGGAGTTGGTACATGTACATAACACGTCTTAATTCTTTTTTGTCAACCTCTTTCATCTTCTCTCTCCCCCTCTCTCCATCTCTTGATTCTCTTCCCTTTTGCAAAAATCTATCACCTTATTTCATACTATGTATCTTTTATTTTGCTCTTTATTTATATTTTTGGTTTCTTATATGAGCGAAATCAGGTGATATTTAAGCTTGTGTATCTGATCTATTTCATTTATGATTATGGTCTCAATGTTCATCTATTTTTCTACAAATGAGTCAAGTTTACCCTGCTTTATGGCAGAGTAATACTCCATTGTGTATTTGTAAAGCCTAAAAGCTAAGAAAAGTTTTTACTTTTTTTTTTTTTGTGGTGCCGGGGATCGAACTCAGGCCCTTGTGCTTGCAAGGCAAGCACTGTAATCACTGAGCTAAATCCCCAGCCCCAGTTTTTACATTTTAAAGGCTGCTTTAAAAATAAAAAAATAAGCTGCAGAGACCACATACAGCTTGCAAAACTTCAGTTATTTGCTACAAGTTCCTTTACAGAAAGTGTTTGCCATCTCTTATATCTAGGACCCAAGATAAACTCAGTCACTTTTTCTCCTACTTAGGGAAAGAAGATTTTCTAGAAGTCTCGCTGTGGTCTAAAGGACACTGCCTCTCCATGAAAATTATTTTCTTGAAGTAAAGATAAGACAGAACAGACTAGAATTTCATATTAGGCCTCTTCCAACCAGGCCCCACCTCCTAATGGTACATGCAACTATGAAGTCATCAATGGGCCCATCCACTGATGCAAGCACCTTCCAAAAGCCCCACCTCTGAACACAGGAGACTTGGGAGACATTCTAGTTCTAAACCATAACAACTATTTTCCAATGAAAGGAACCAAGGCCCCTTGGGAAACTAACTGATTCGTTGGGCAAGAAACACAGAAAATGAACCTCAACATCTTGCAGTGCCAGAAAGTAAGGAATTGCCACCAAAAAATCAGATGGGAGAGTGACAAAGGGAAACGAGACAGAAAAGAAAGGTGGCCAAACCTGGAACAATTTCAGCAACAAAATAAAGTACTACTGAATTATAATCCAAAATATAAAACAAATATACCAAGGAGACCATACTAATATAAAAATTATCAAATAAATAAATGAGGGAGAAGAGATAAGTCACTCATGTAAATGAATTCCAAATACTTTATGTAATATTTTGCTTTCCAGCACAGGGAAATAGCTCCCTTAAGTGTAGGCTGATGCTGATGATGTTCTCCCAAAGATACAGTATAAAATCAAGAGAAACAGAGTAGCCTGACAACCACAGCTTCAGCCACAAGATCAAAGTCAATATCAATACTGATAAGTCATGTTGACAGCACCCATCCTTGGTACGATGTGATAGAAAATAGTATTATGCCTCTGTGATCTTTCTCCCCTAATACAAAATCCTAGTTTAATAATGAGAGAAACATTAGACAAACTCAAATACAGAAGTATTTTACAAAATGCCGGATTAGTGCCTCATCAAAAATAAGCAAAGTCTGAGAAACTGTCACAGCCCAGAGGTACCTAAGAAGACATAATGACTAAGTATAATAAGGTGGATAAAATTCTGGAACAGGGAAAGAACATTAGGTAAAAAGGCTGGAGACTCACCTCAGTGGTGGAGTGCTTGCCTAGCAAGCGCAAGGCCCTGAGTTTGATCCCTGGCACCCCCCCCAAAGAAGAACATTAGGTAAAAAAACTAAAGAAATCTGAATAAGGCATGGGCTTTAGTGATTAACAACATCTTATTATTGGATCATCAATTGCAAACAAATACACCATCTTCCGGTAAGTCACTCACAATAGGGAAAATAGCGTGTGGAGACATGGAAACTCTGTTCTGCTTTTGCAACTTTTCTGTAAACATAAATCCATTCTGGCTATCATCAAGGAATCAACCAATAACAAATTCTGGTGAGGCTATGGGGAAAAAGGAACAGTTCTCCACTGTTGGTGGGAATGTAAATTGGTACAACCAATATGGAAACCAGTATGGAGATTCCTCAAAAACTAAAACTAGAGGTTCCATTTAACCTAGCTGTTCCCCATCTTGATATCTTCCTGAAAGAGTTAAAAGCATCACACCATAGTGATATATGCACATCCATGTTTATAGCAGCACAATTTTGTAATAGCTAAATCTTGTAAACATCCCAGATGGCCATCAATGGATGAATGGATAAAGAAAATGTGGTTTTTGTATACAATGGAGTACTATTCTGCCCTTAAGAAGGATAAACTTGAGACATTTTTAGGTAAATGGATACACCTTGTGACCATACATTTAAGTAAAATAAATCAGACACATATGTTTAAATATCACACTGTTTCTCTTGTGTGAGAAACCAAAAGTGCAAATAAGGACCAAAATGGATGATAGATATTGTGAAGTAGAAAAAATATGTTCAAATGGAAAGGGGAAGAAGTGAGGGGGGAGGCGTAGAGAAGGAAGGGAAAAGGAAAAAAAGAATGGAAGGAAAAATGGAAACAAAGCTGTTGTAAATAAGGAGGGGAAGAAGGGTTGAAGGGAGGGGAGGGGAGTGGGGGAAAAAAGAAGAGTCAAGATATATTATATACAGGTACAAATTCTCTATGATGAATGTGATCAATATGTATGATGCATATGTACTAATAAAAAATAAAGTTAAAAAATCTATACTGAACTTAGAAGTTTGTTTAAATATTAGTAAATGGCATCACAAAGATGAGGTATTCTCAACTGGTACAGAGTAAGGGATATGCTAAAGCTTACAGGTAGTTCAAACATCTGATTTAGGGTATCTAGCTTACCCTCTATCATAATATATCTTGATAAAAACTAATTTTCCACCGAATGTAGAGTGGGTTGGGCTTGAGACACAAAGTGGGAAGGCAGATATTTGGTAAAGAAGAAAATAAGTCAGGAGGGAGACTCAGGTATGGCTTGAGAAATGAGGGTAGGTGTTAGAACAATTATTTTGCATATCACTTGGTAATAAAATCTAGTATTTTGGTTGTTTGTTTACAAAGCAAGAGGGAAGATATAGGTGCCGTAGATCAAGTCAGGGTTTGGGATGGAGTGAGGTAAACATGTGGTGAGGAGAAAGTATAAAGAAAAGACTGAACTTTTGGTCCTGGACACGGGTGTGATGGGGAGACAGGAATGGCTGTTTCTCACATTGACCCTCACCACAACCCTAACCACACCTCTTCCTGCATCCCACAGTAGAAGTTCATCTTGATAATAAGACAAAGCAATTAAACTTTTTCCATAGTAGTATATATACAACCATTCCAATTCATCCAAAAGTTTTACTAGCTTTAAAGAAATTCTGTCTTTTCATAACAGAGGTATTCTTGGGCATTGTTACCACCCAGGAGACTAGGGAGTGCACAGGCCAGCAGGACAAACCTCGGGGACTGCCACACATGGAGGGGGCTTCTCTTCTCCAGCTATCACCCTTGACACGCCGCTACATCAGGGTGTCCAGGAGACTGGTGTTTAAAAAAAGGCTTCAAACAAAAGAAAAAGGTAAACAATGGATATGAAAAGGCAAAGGGTCATATCTAAGCTAATAGGCAAAAGGGTCCATGGGAACAAGAAGAGGGCAAAGGGGGAGGGGAATGCGAATCCAGAGGAATAATGG